>CALNHX010008619.1:0-58572 GCA_940337035.1 Agriotes lineatus
TTATCGATCAAAAATAAATGTAACTGGTGTGTTTGAGCAAATGTTAGTGAAGTCTCGAGGTCAGTACATGTTGAAATGAATAATTGCAACGATTGGATTGATTGATCCAGGATAGCAAAAGTAGAGAGGGTTCCTAAAATTTCGTCAATTTCTAGTTTGGTATCGAGAATGAGTTTATTCAAATTTTCATTCAGAAGATTTTGGTTGTCGGCCAGATTTTTAATATTGGTGGCAAAAGTATTAATTGTATCGTTTAATATATGCGCTTGTTCTTGCAAAATGATTTTTTGTGTGTCAGTGGATTTAGTTAATTTGTCTATTAGCTCGTCATATCGTCTACCGTCGTCGGCATTAAGGTTTCCCGTGAGAAATTTTACTACGTTACCAAGCCCATCTATCAGTCCTCTTTTAGATCTATGTTTTATATAGATTCCAGGAAATAATTGATCTACTAGTCGATCAGCTTTACCTAAATATTGTTGTATTAACATTAGTTGGTTATTGTAATTAATATGAACGTCCATTGTTACATTAAAACGTGGGATTTGATAATCTTTATTGTTTAACAAAGATATGGTATTGAACAAATTTGTTTTGAATGATTCGTAATTGTGCAGCAAGGGAGAATAATCCAAGATTTTTATTAAGGTCCATGTGCTTTCTTTTAGGAGGGCTTTTCCTTTGACAAAAGGGTAAAGTCCGGGGTTGTCGTTCAGTGGGTGGATCGTTACGTCGCAGTGGACGAAGGTCCAGGTGAGGACGATGAGGGTGGTCGTCCTGAAAAGGGCATCAAGTCGTTAGCATGCCTTTTTATTAATGTGTTTGTGGGTATGTTTCGCAAATCGTATGTGTCATGTTCATGGGCCTTTTCGACTACGTAAGGTCCCATGAAGCGTGGTTTTTTCTTATTTCGGGCATTTGTTTTAACATATACTTGGTCACCTATTTTAAAAGTTTTTGATTTACGAGATTGGTTGATTTTAGCAGTACGGTTTTCTTTTGTTTGACGTTGTTCGTTTTGAAGGTTATTATAAAAGTATTTCATTTTTTCTCGATGGTCAATAACGTAATTTTCGAAAAATTGTTTATCATATTCGAGTTCAAAAGGGTTTCGGCTATCAGTATGACCAAATAGGATTTCGTAGGGGGTATATTTTAAATTAGAGTGAATAGAGTGATTGTAGGCCAAAATGCAATAATGGATTTTTCTTTCTTCTGGGGTGTTTTCAAGTAATCTATAGTGTTCTAGTAGAGTAGAGTGTAGCCTTTCTACTATTGAGTTTGATTGATGGTTGTAGGGGGTTGTTACGTGTATTTTGATTTTGTGTAATTCTAGGAAATGTTTGAAAGGTTGTTTATGAAACTCTCCGTCGACAACTAAAACATTTGGTGTCGTATAGGTCGTTATGAAATAAAACAATCTGTCTGTGATGTCTATAATGTTACTCGACACTAAAAAGTATGCTTGTGCGAACTTCGAAAATGCATCTATTAATGTAAGATATTTTCGTCCGTTAACTTGAAATACGTCCATATGCATAGTATGGAACGGTCTGTTACAGGTGGGTGTTAAATTAAGAGGTTGTTTAATCGGGTGTCTATTGTATTTGCATTGTTTGCATATTTCACAAGAGTCTATATAGGTTTTGACGTCGCTGTTAATCCCTTTCCAATAAAATTTTCTTTTTAAATGTTCTACAGTTTCAGGGATTCCTCGATGATTAGTTTTTCCTTGGTGGTAATTTTGAATTTGGTTAATTCTCTCGTTTTTATCTGTTATGTATGTAACTTGAGTTAGGCATTTATAAAATTTAGGGGTATTTTCGTTAGATACAGAAATAATGAAATGAGAAAAATCGTTGTATAAAGAGTCAGTCGGAAAGAAGCAGTGGTAACTGACTTTAGGTAGGCACTGTTCGATTAACAGTTCGTGAAATTTTTCGTTTTGATTAGACTGATTTAGGTAAATTTGTATTACTCGATTTCCATCGATACTTGTGGATTTTATTTGTTTAGGTAGTGGTGTTTGTATGAATTCAATTTGATTAGGAAAGCATTGGAGAGGTTTTTCGCAAATGGGTATTGCGGGTGTTGAATCTTCTTGCGTGTGCATTGTGTTGTCGTCTGATTCTACATCATCGGGGTTGTGTGCAATTCGCGGTGTTGGATTTTCGTTGGTGGTGGTAATTGGGTTAACAGTTGGAATATCGAATAAGTCAGTAAGATTTGGTGTATCGGGTCTATTAGGAATCATGCTACAATTGTCAATGTTAAGTTCGGGAGTATTAATTCTTTCGGTGGTCTGTAAGATGTCGTCTATGTCGTTAATGACATCTTCTGAGACAGTTAGGGGATGTAGTTGAATGCGAGAGAGAGCGTCTGCCACTTTGTTGGTTTTTCCCGGGAGATATTTAATTTCGAAATTAAATTCTTCTAATTTTAACGACCATCTGGTCAATTTTGAATTCGGCTCTTTGAGGTTTCTCAGCCAAACTAAGGGCCTGTGGTCAGTGTACAAGATGAATTTAGTTCCGTATAAGTAGGGGCGAAACTGTTTGGTAGCCCAAACGATAGCTAACAATTCCCGTTCTATCGTGGAGTACTTTTGCTCGGTTTCATTGAGCGTTCTTGAAGCGTAACAAACTGGTTTTTGGTTTTGGGATAATACGGCTTCTAAAGCGATTTTCGAAGCGTCTGTAGTAAGTTCAAAGGTCTGGGTAAAGTCAGGGTATTGTAATATTGGTTCGTTAATAAGAATATTTTTGGTGTGATTGAAAGCGTTTACAAAGTCCGGGGTGTGTTGGACGAGATTATTATTTTTTAAGCATTGAGTTAGGGGTTTAGTTAGTTTAGCAAAATCTTTGATAAATTTACGGTAATATCCTAATAGTCCTAAATAACTCTTGATTTCTGTTTTCGACTTGGGTATAGGAAAGTTTTTTATTGCATGAATTTTTGAGGGATCCGGTCGGATTCCTTCAGATGTTATGACATGTCCTAGGTATTTTACGGATTTGTGTAGAAATTCGGACTTATCTAATTGAATCTTGAGATTGGTGGTGCGACATCGTTGAAATATGTTTTTTAGTCGGGAAATGTGTTCATGTAAGGAAGACGAGTAAACAATGACGTCATCCAAGTAGACGAGGCATTGTATAGGGGTTAAACCTTTGAGAGCTGTGTTAATCATTCTTTGAAAGCAGGCTGGGCTATTTTTGAGCCCAAAAGCTAGCCTTTTAAACTGGTAATGGCCTTCCTCTGTGGAAAACGCCGTTTTCTCCCTGTCCTCATTTTCAATTTCTATTTGATGGAAGCCCGAGGCTAAATCTAGGGTGGAAAAATAGTTAGCACGACCTAAGTGATCTAGTACTGTTTCGATGTTGGGTAATGGAAATTTGTCCTCGATGGTGTTTTCGTTTAATTTGCGATAGTCGATTACTATGCGCCATTTTTGTTTATTGGAAGCATCGAGCTTCTTAGGAACGATCCATATAGGAAAATTGTATGGACTCTCGGATGGTTCGATTATTTCGTCTTGTAACATTTTTTCTATCTGTCTTTTGACTTCTGGACGATGTACATGGGGGTACCTATATGTTTTAGTAAAAATAGGAATTTCGGTTTTTGTCCTAATTCGGTGTTTTACGAGGTTTGTAGCTGATAAAGGAATTTCCGGATGATAGAAAATTTCTTTGAATTCAAGACATAAATTTGTTAGCAAAGATTTTTCTTAGGGATTTAAATGTTCCGTTCGTAGGTTATTTTCTAAGTTTTGTAGCAATAAATTTTTTGTACGATTATTATGTGACGGTTGATTGGTAGTATTATGGTTGTTAATTTGAACCTGATCGATATTTTGGTTGTCAACGTAGTCGGTTAAATAGAGTGGATTGTTGATGGTTAATGTTTGTTCTTCATCAGGGGTATTAATTACAGTAGTGTAAAACCAATTGTTATGTAATCGAACTATAGCTGATGGCATAGCCAAATGTTGTGTAAAATTTAGTTTAGGTGAAATTTTGTTTCCATTTGTACCTACTGCGGGTAATTTGACGGTTTGTTCTGTCCTAGGTGGCACATGAATGCAAGTTAGTGTGTGTTGATTAATTTTGGAAAAGTTACATTGATTTCTTTTTTGTATTTCTTGCTTTACTCGGGACTCGTTATAAAAGAAAGGTACTGTGGTTTTTTCCGTTTGGATATGGTTCCAACGGTAATCGACATTTGCAGGTAGATCTGCAAGAAGGTCTGATCCGATTAAATCAACATATTCTGGGTGAAAATTGAATAAATAAACTAAATGATTTCCCTCTTCTTTAAATAAGCTGGGTATGGGAATTTCGGCTACTTGGTTATGGTGTGTTGTACCATGAGATGTTATTATTTCAAATGAATGTTCATAAATAGATTCGGGAAAATGTTTTTGTACAAATTCGGGTGAAAGAATGGTTCTGGAACTGCCAGTATCGATCAAAAGTTTTTCGTTAGTTTGGGGTATTATTATAAAAGGTAATGAAGATTTGGGATTTATAGAAAAAGATTCTAATTGTTCTCCGAGGCATCTATTTGAAAATTTGCATCGTCATAGCATTCGGGATTGTCATTTTCGAAATATGTGGGCATTTCGTGCTCATTTTGGTAATATTCTGGGTACATAACTTCCGGTTCGTAATTGTTAAATTCCGGGTTTTCTTGTGTATTTGGTTCTTGGAGGTCTGTTGAATACAGCTCTTCTAAATAAAAGTTGCGTGGTTGTGAACTTTGTCTGATGTAATTAGGCTGATTTGAAATTTGATTGAAAGTATGATTAAAAGGTCTCATAGGTGGATTAGGGCGTTGGGCCTGATGAGAAGCCGGTCTTTTTTGAATGGTGCTTGTTTGCATCGGCTCTGGACGATTTTGGGGTTGGTAATTCCTTTTTGGAGCAAAGACATTTTGATTGGATTTTGCAAATTTAGATTGGGCGACTGGGAATTGAAGAGGTGGCTGATTAAAATTAGACGGGTAAGTTGGATTGAAAGTTTGCCTAAACTGAGGGGCAATACGGCTTCCTATATATGCTGCATTGTGAGTTTGAGGGCGATTTTGGAAATTAGGATGTAATTTGTTAGGATTTTTTGCCTGAACTGAATATAGGCCATTAATGACAGGTTTATGTTGGTAACTATTATGATTAGAATTTTGGAAATATCGGACGTCTAGTTCGTCTTTTATATATGCCAAAGCTAATTCAAGAGTGTTAGGTGCTCTGCTACGCAGAAAGCTACCAAGGGGTTCCATTAGTCCTCCTAAGTATGTTTTGAGTGCTAAGTCTTTTGCGTCTTGGGTCTTGTAATCTTTTATTACTTGTTGTTCGTTTCCTAGTGAAATTTTAGAGTTAAGAATAGCTAATAGAGATCTGATTCTATTGTAAAACTCAATAGGGGATTCTTTTGCCATTTGTCTCATTCTGGTTAAATCGATTCTAATGTTAAGCTCAGATCGTTGGTCTCCGAAATTATTTATTAAAGTTAATTTTAACGATTCCCAACTATTATAAATTTGTCCGGTGACGACTTCTAAAGCGGCACCCTTTAGTCTATTTCGCGCTGATGAAAGTAAAAGTTTATTTATGTAAGCATTTTGATCCTGTCGTTGCCAAAATTGATTAATAATATCCTCAACGGCCCTAATGTACTCGGCGAGTTCAGCAGGGTTTCCGTTGTACGTGGGAATTTCATTTAATAAACTGGTGTGAAAACCGGCGGGGTAGCCAGCAAAAGGCGGTTGTTGTTGTTGCTGCTGCTGTTGCTGCACAACAGGAGCTTGTAAGGGTGGTACAAAGCCTTGTTCATTCGCCATTTGACCTAGTGTTAAACGAGGTGGGCGTAAGGAAATTTTTCCGATAAATGTCGATAAATTTGTGTTTCGGTCGTGCTCGTTTTCACTGTCGGACGACGTGTCCGTGTCTATCATGAGCGATCACTTTCACTAATTTGTAAATTCGAGTTATGTTAGTAGGGGCCTATCCAAGGGTCCTACCCATTGCTCCAGCGTATCGCTAGATATTGAGTATCGATAATCGATACGCTAGCGGGTCACGCTTACCAAGAGCAACGTGAACTTATAACTAAATTGCAATGATTAACAAACAGTCGATCGATCGGCTTATATTGTCTATCAATATCAAGGCGATCAAGTAACTGGTTTGGTAAATGCACTTAAACTAAAATTAATTCCTGTTAGTAGACGTTTAAGTTTTTAGTTTAAATATTTAAATTTTCTTACTCTATCCTCATGTCGAGGGCGGCTGCGATTATCCCGGTGATCCCAATGATCAAGGTATCCTCGATGGATTGATTTGGTTCCAATAACCAGGAAACTGCAACCAGCGATGCTATTCACCTGGGGCGATGCTTGTCCCCGTGGCTCGGCCTCGGCGGTGCGTATGCAGTTGGAGGAACAGCTTGTAGTTCCGGATGAACGAAGGATCGGGTTGTAGACAATTAAGAATTGATATTCAAAGTGCAATTACTTGATTTTAATTTTCGAAAATCTTGTAAAGCCCTTTTGTCTATCCGAAAGACTGCGCCATTTAACTTTTCTTTACGAAGAAAACTGTTTTTAAAAAAGTTATACTTTTTATTCACAGAAAATACGGAGCAGAGTTACAGCATTCGATACAGGTGCAAGCTACTACTGACTAAATTATTCCCACAGGGGCTTATAAATGAAAGATAACAGTCTGTATGCAATATTATATCTAATCAAGCGGATGCAGTCCTATCTATAAAAGCACAGCAAAATAGATCACGTAATTCGCCGCCACCATTAGTCCTCGGGTTGGCAGTAGTTTCACGATCCCGACGAAAAACGAAATATTCGTCGTTAAACAGTTCGGAATTACGCACCGACCCGTAATTATGCGTGATGACCATGTATGCACGTGCTTGATAACAGCCCAATCACATCATTGATGAGTCGGCTGCTGTCTTCCGCTGTATTATCTTATCTAAGTTTATATAAGTTAGTTGTTCACATTATTTTGTCAGTCTTGCTAGCATCCTGCATCCAGTATTGTAAAACGCCGCTCGCTCCTAGCAAGCTCCGTCATTGTTTCCTCATTTCGACTAATAAAGTTTTATTGAGTTAATAAAGTCTTTTTAAAAAGTCGAAACGACGCTAAACTGAGTTAACTCCGTTAAGCCAAGTTTCGGTGAGAAAAATGAAATCGTATTCCGCGTCACTAATGTTAACGAAAAAATTTAGTGTTTTAGAACGCAGACTCCTGACGTTCTGATAATAACAAGCCATTAGCCATTGTAAAACAAAAATAAAAATAACGTTGCATTGATTAAATAAATACTTGAATGACCGGGAAAATACGCCTAATTGAGTTTACGCAAAAACTCATTGTTATAAATACCAAGGATCCTTGAATCCTCAGATTTGCGCATAAAAATTCTGCCGTTCCGGATCCATACATATTTATAATTTAAGTGTTTGGCTCGTAATCTAGCTTCACGGAATAATATCCTATTGGTCGAAGTAAAGTTTTCGTTCACATAGTAGCGGTCGGAGATTCCTTCAGTCTTCAGAAAATTGTTCGATTTCTTGCATAGTTTGGCGGCAGCTAGAAAAGCATCCCTTTTCGCTCTTCTTACGAATCTAACGATAATGTTACGAGGTCTCTTCACAGTATCGCCGTTATCAGGTTTACGCTGAGCAACACGGTGAACCACATCGACGTCATCAGCAGAGATGGGACAGCTTAGAGCAGGGGTGGCGAACCTTTATTCATCTACGTGCCATTTTTTCTAAAGAAATGTTTAATGAGGCCATGACGTGCCATCAAACTAAGTCAAGATTTGACTTAGCGATTAATGGAGAAAATATAAAACTAAATACTATTAATTTAACACTTTATTTGCAACCAAAAATATATATTTTGTACAGCAATAGTAACGTTATGTTTATTTAAATGAAAGAAAAAATTAGTGCGACTTCTGCTGTTGCAAATTAGAAGCTAAATAGCTTATATTAGCTTCATACTTTGTTACTTTTAGCAGAATGCAAGCTGAACTGGAGTCATCTGACAAACGGCTTCTAAGCGAGTCTTTAATGTTATTCATTTCTGAAAATAATGACTCACAGGCATAGGTAGATGAAAATATTGTTAAGATAGCAAAAGCCAGCTTCTTCAGACAGCTAAATGTGTCTGGAATTAAATTCTACGTTTTCATAATTTTGATATTGGCATTTTTACTCATATTACCTGATACATGTAGTCTTTCCATTTCATTTAATTCCAACTCTTTCCTTGTTTCGATACATTTTTGAATCCATATTGAACTAGATTCGAAATCAATCAGCTGCATTTCAGTTTCTCCAATTTCCAACCAATCAAATTTGGCCAAGTTCAGTTTAACAAGTGAAGTCACATCAGGATACATAATAAACTTCAGTGTTTCCGATAATTCATTGAACTGAGAAAATCTCGATCACAATTCTTTGATTGAAGAATTAATTACCGAATTAAACTCTTCAGTGACTTTTGCTTGGTCTGATTTTTCGTGTAAATCCAAATCTCTGGTGATTTTTTTTCAAGTGTGGGAAAAATTTGCAGTTTAGCCTCGAAAGCACGAATGAGATCTATCATAACACAATAATTGTGTTATTTGCGCCTTGAAGCTTCATGTTCAACTCATTGTTAAATATAAATTGTTTCGATTAGGTACCTAAATTCCTTAATTAATGCCGTGCCCAAATTATTTTGTCACGTGCCATCAGTGGCACGGGTGCCATTGGTTCGCCACCCCTGGCTTAGAGCTTTCTCAATTTCTTCAATGGTTTTAACCAAATTCTCGGAGTGCCTTTCAGGAATACCCTGAATCTCCAAATTTTGTAGAGGGGAGTATTGCTCCATATCGTTATGTTTGGAATCGACCATCACTAATTGTTTTTTAAGTTCCAAGTTTTCTTTTTCGAGAGCATTGACGCGTTTGACTCTATCTTGAAGTTGCGTAAGCGTTTTTTGTAAAATCGTCAACCTGGGCACTGCAGAAATTAACTGAGGCAAGAAGATCATCATAACGGCTATCGAAGTTTTTATGAAGTAACTTCAAAGCTTCCCAAACATTTTCTAAGGTCGCTGGTTTAGATAGCAGGTCGAAGGCTATGTGTTTAACTCTACCTGGTCCGGACGCGGAGTTGGAGGCAAGGCCGAGATACATTGCGCTCCTCGATGATCGGTTGACACGGCATGAACCACAAAACCAATCTGACCCAAAGTCGATTATATTGGTAACAGCTGAAGTAGATAGAGAGACACATTTTCCGTGATAAGATAGTTTGCACCTCGCACATCTGAGACCGAGCGACTTGTTAGTGATCCCAGTCGTACAATTGTTGGAAATATCCGGCATCGTGGTAATATTAGGCACTTGAAAATTACCGACACTTGTGAAAAACTGAATCACACTTACACTGATCGTTATACAATTCGAATGATCATAAATAAAACGACTCGCAGCGTAGATAAAACGTATCCGCGGTCTCGGAGCTCTTCACTCGGCAGAGCTCACGAGCTTAAGAAGTTAATAAAGAATTAGAAATACCTAGAGTGTGATTTGAAAAGTAATCAAGTATTTCCTGGAGATTTTCGGATAGTATGTCGTTTTGCCTTAGCCTCCCCTACTTAAAGTCAATATAGACAGGTTAAATTAACCTTTGCATTTCTTTGTGATTGCATGCGACGTTCCGTTTGTGTTTCTTTTTGTGAAGAGTTTTGGCGACCTGCAGGGGAAAACCAGAAAGGTAGGTCCGCCGAGACCTAAGCTATGCCGTCGCACATGGCTGTGAATACGCAGAAATGCTGTTTCCCCATTTTAGGCTTCAAGGGAACAGTTTCTAGAGAGATTTTAAAGTCTGTGGCGCCTTTTTAAACATCATTAACTAATTTAAGTGGTATGATAAGGTTGTATCTTTACGCAGCTTCTATTTTTAATAGTGCTAGACGAGGTATCAAGAAAGTAAAACTCAAGCCAAACAATACACGGTAAAGTTTTGAAACGTGGATAAGACAAAAATAAGGGAAATAGCATACGCAGACGAGAAGACACTAAATGAGAACCTAAAAATATATAAACAAAGCCTGAAAAGGGATAAAGATCAACACCAAAAAATCAAAAACAATGACTATTAGCAGAATCGGAAAAAGACACCAAATTAAAATAGGAGATACCAACCTCGAACAAATAGATAGATTCAAACGTCTAGGCGCCATAATAAAGCAAGACGGAAGATTAGACGAAGAGATCAAGGCTAGAACAGGAGCAGCGGGATGACTCTTTAATGGGGTTAAGAACACATTTTTAGCTAAAAAAAGATACCGAAGGATGCAAAGGTACACATTTTTAAGAAAGTGGTAGCACCTACATTAGAATTCGGCTCGTATGTGTATTACCGAATTGTTTTATTAATTTATCGATCAAAACAGTGGCACAAATCCCAGTTAGGCCAAAAGTTGCGAATCTGCCTGTATAGCGGGGTGCTACTTCATTGCCCAGGAGGCAACATTTGATGTAATTAACACCCTGTCGTTTAATATCGGTTTCACCTGTAACAAACGAGTGGATATTGTAATTCGGAACTACTTCATGATAAAGTTGTCTTGGCTAACTTTAGTCTAATTTTTATAAAGGCGATTGTGAAATTGTTTAATATTCACCATATAGTTAGCCTGCGTTTGTATTATTTATGTTTGTATTTCCGGTTTTGTAGTAAAGCTGAAGCGGCATATCTCTACTTAATAGTAAAAAAGGTTTGCTTAAAAGCTTTGTAAAAAATAATTAACATCATGATTTGAATCTTCTGGACTTTTGTAAGTTTATTTTCTTTTCCAATTATTTGCGTTATGCTCTCGGTTTCTAGCTTGATCTGAACTTAACAACTTCAGTTTGTTGTTTATGTCGGGCATTATTTTATTATCACTCATCAACGAATGTACATTACAAATTCAATAACATGAAGAGAAGCAGCTGAAAACAATGGCTGGTCAAATACTATATAAAATGTGTGCAGTACTGTTGGTCAGTCAGGCTTCGTAGCTCAGTGGTTAAGCATTCTGTCTACTGATCTAAGGTCTAAGGGTTGAGAGTTCGATCCCCGATCCCGGTGAGGTTTTCAAAATAAAAAAAAATGCAGATGAAAACCTCTACAGAATGCCATTATTCGGAAGTGATGTAAAGCCGTGGGTCGCATGTTACTACGATGTGTAGCATTTAAAAGATCCCTTGCTAGGGTTGTCTCGGAAAAATTCTAAGTAGGACTTTGACCATGTGACCAAAGCAGTCGATGTCTAAGGTACCTGGTATTCTGCATGCCTAGACCTTGTCCATTATCAAACAAACAAACAAAAACTGTTGGTCACATGATCATGTTGCCGTTGTCTGATAGGCTAATGTGGATTTAGTGGCATTTGAAAACTAACTCAAATAGATTAATTAGTGGCATTTGAATCTGAAGTAACTTTTTAAATACATCTTAAAACAATTTGGTGGAATTTTGTAGGTGTATATTCCCCTTCATCTGGCATGCATCGACTTCCACAAAGCTTTCGATTATATCGAAACATGGTTATTCCCAAGCGCTATGGATGCAGCAAGAATCGATTCTCGATACTCGACACATTTGAAAAACATATGAAAAATCAACCTTTCACATAAACATTAACGAGCAAAAATTCCGCTTAACAGAGGCGTTCGCCAGGGCGACACTATATCCCCCAAAGCTCTTCACGTTAGCCCTATAAGATGTATTTAAGAATCTACCCTGGGAACAAAATGGTATAAACATTGATGGCACATATCTTAACCACCTATGCTTCGCTGACGATATTGTTCTCATTAGCAGTGATATTCAGGAACTAAAAATCATGATCGTGCAGCTAAATGAAGCAACAAACAAAATCGGGCTAAAAATGAACTTTTGCAAAACAGAGGTAATAAATAATAGTGGGGAACAAGTCAACGTAAACAACGTAATACTGCATAAAGTATATATATATATATATAGGTACATTTCCATCGCTAAGACCTCCGCTATACTCGCGGGCGCTCAAGCCTCCACCACACCTGGTGCATATATAAGGAAACTAAAAACATATTTGACTTAAGGGGAGAGTGGTTAATAAAGGTTTCTATCGAGGGGTAACAGTTTCCTCTAATATTTTAGATTGTATGTTTGGATCGCTCTCACCTCCTACAATATATAACATTATTCGCACGCTGAGACCTCCGGCGCTGTTGCCATTTGTTTCACGTTAAAGATAAGTGTTTCAGCATTTTCTCGCTTATTCAGTCTCCTCTACACCAGGAACTCTGTCGTTCTCCTGGTCAACCGATTACGGGAGTACTAGGAGAATGCAGAAATGGAGCACAAACGCCCTCGGCTAATACTGCAATTCGACTAGATTAAGTGTAAGTTACTTAAGCAAGGTATTTGACTAAGACAAAATAGATCACTTAAAATTTTCATTTTTTTAACTTTAAAACATGCAATGTGAAACTATGTTTCGGTAATTTGGAATAAAAAGTTTATTTTCAAATAAATACAATAAAGATAAGTCTCTAGTTGCAACTTATTATTCGGAAACTAATGGAGCATGCACATTGGTTGCCTTTAAAAAAACTCTAACATTTGCAACAAACCTAGAAACTAATTTATTATAATATACTACTCTACAAATGAACTGGACCATTTGCATATATTGGTGCAATTTTTAAAAATATTTTTCAAAAGGGCAATCATGGCATTTTTTGTAACCTTTCATGATTGTGTCACTATAAAAAGCACTTCTTTTCAAAATTTGGTTTCAAGAAAACTAAGTCCATTAATAAAATATTATCATTTTAAAATTTTGAATTTTGCGCAAATGTTGATAGCACATTGTATACAAAGTATGCCAAATCGGTGCTGAACGTTTTTAAACTTTCCGAGGAGACTCAATGAACTATTAATTAACCTCTTTTTGTGATTCCTTTTATTTTTGTGAAATATAGTTTTTGTATAATTTTATTATTTTTTAATTTTATGAATATGATTTTGTTAATTCTTCGGTTGAGATTTGACGATAGTGCAATTAAATATGCTTAGTATGCGTATACTATAAAACAAAAGCTTTTATATAAGTATATATATATATTATGAAGTAATGTAATAAATACAATTTTTATGGGTAGTCCAGTTCATTTGTGGAGCAGTAGATATACATAGTTAGAAATAAATGAAAATTAACACATTATTTTCATAGATCTCACTTAAGATGACGATTGAAAAATTATTCAAAGAGAGCGCTATTATCGATTTGGTGCTTTTTTAAAGAAAGCGCGGCGTGAAATGTACAAGGTTTCTCCAGTTTTAATTGCTATAATTTGTTTAAAGAGGTTTAGATCTAGCGGATAATACCATTTTCTACATCTTTTGCAATGATTTTCTGTGCTCAATGTACCTAATTTTGAATATCTCAACTTTAGTAGACACGCTTAGCACAGAAAATCAATACAAAGGATGTAGAAAATGCTATTATCCGCTAGATCTAAACCTTATTGAACAAAAATGATGGTTATTAAAACTCGAAAAACTTAGTATATTCACGCCGTGCTTTCTTCAAAAAAGCACCAAATCGATGGTAGCACTCTCTATGGCCAATTTTTTAATCGGATCGCCATCTTAAATTATTGGGTAAGACTGTTGCAAGTGATAAAACAATTGCTATTTTTTCTGGTTCAATTTCATTAAATGCTGAAGTTTTGATTTGACTAGCACAGGGTCCCTTGAAATGCAACTCTTATCCAAAAATTTTCGGATTTCCGCCGTCGACGGATATATGTTCTTGGTCAGATATGTATTTCGAAAACGCCTTCTTTAACAGAGACACCTCTTTTAGAGACCACCCTGGAAACATACACAGTTAATAATCTCGGATTCTTTTTGCCGTCTGAATTGGTAGAAGTTTTTGTATGATTATTAGTTTATCGCAATCGGAAGATATAATAGAACTTAGGCAAATTATATTTAATTAATATAATATATTATAATTAATATAATAATAATTATTCTTACTCGTTTTTTCCGTTCCACCTCTACTTGATCCTCCAGCCACATTTCTCTTTGAAACATTTTTTTTTGCTCCTTGCCCTGCACCCATCTCCACTCATTGAACTGCTATCCTAGTCACTGTTTATTTTCTCTTCGTTAGTACGTCTTTCCACATTCTCCTCTACATCTTCCAACACAGCTCTGATTAGTTTTTCTCGCTTTTTAATCGTGATTTTAAGATCTTCCATTCCTTCCTCCATTATTGAGCCGACTTCGTTATTGTCCGCTGTGAATATCAAATTTCAATTTATCGTCAAACATTTTATTATGTTCTTACTATCATCATGGCTATATGGTGGACAACTGAACTCTTTACTATTTAAATGGTCTTCTTTGGTAAATTTTCGCAAAATGTTTTTAGGTATTTCTTCGTCGCTTCCATCTTTTTCCATATCCTCATCAATTTCCTCGTTACGTACCCCATCGTAATAATAGCTCTTCAACACTTTCAAATCGTTTTCCTCGACATATTTGCAATCAATGTCGATGTCTGATAAAGATTTTCCTTGGTGTTCTATGGGCACACCATTTTCGATCATCAGCAACAGTTTTGACAACTTCGCTGTCTGATAAACATCTACAGGAAGTCGAAAAATTAACAAATAAAAAATAATAAATTAGAGGATTTCGAGATCTTACTCATAAAACTCTTCATGAGTCTTAACCGTGTGACCCATGAAATTGGAAAACTGTTTGACATCGCCTTTCGAGAAAGTCAAGATCTGCATTACCGTGGCAATTTGTTTTATCAGACGATTACCAGTAATAGCAGCAGGGTTTTGCAAGGGCATCCGTCTAGTGAGCTAACTAAGTCTTCCCCACTTCACCTTGTGTCCTGGGATCGAAAAGAGGTAGTCGTTCTCTTCGAAAAAATACTTGTGTCTATGTTTCAAACATACTTGTATGAATTCATCGATATCCTTAGGTATTAAGACTACCACTGCTCGAGATCCTTTACCACTATTCAACATCCTCCTGTAACGCGTTGCCAGAACTTTCTCAGTCGCCGATAGCGCATCTTCAAAATCTTTGAAATTACTCTTTTGCTCATTCTTGTAGTCTGATATTTTTATATACTACACATCATCAAATTCTTCTTCTATTAAAAATGATGAGTAATGATAGGACACATTGCACAAGAGTTTTGTAGTCATTCATTTTATCCTTATCATCTTTGAAAGCTGCAACATTTTTCTTAGCGATTTTATGTCTCCTCTCTAAAAAGTTTGATATCAGACACCAATGCAATCAACAGTGGCTTGTTCCAATTCTTCTCTTGTAAATCCCTGCTTGCCAAAGAGGCCATTTCAATGTTCCACCTGGAGATTACTAGCTGCTTCATATTGTTGTATCACCCCGAGTTCTCGATCTAAATTCTTTCGTATCTTTTAGAGCTAAATGATACAGATCATCACAAAGCAGTTTTAGATTGCCTCAGAAATGCAATGCTAAGCTAGGTGCAGCGAAGTTTCTATTGGTAGGATCGTAACCAGCTAAATTTTTCACTGCAGTTACAATAGTGTCAAAATGACAAGGACGGAGTAAGTTTTGCATCTCAATTTGATTGATTGCTCATAAGCTTACGGCATTCTGTTAATAATCTTCCAAATTCCCTCATTTTGTTGCTACACGTACAGACACTCTTTTCCTTTTTGTGTTTCTTCAGATACGAGTTTCCAAAATAGATTATCAACAAATCCTTTTTGGCAGCAAACGCAATATCATCCCCTCTCATCATATCAAACACCTTTTCCTTCACTTCCAATCGAGCTAAGGTATCTGTTGCGTCCAGCTTGCACGCGGTGAATATGTTTGTGATTTCGAAACAGTGTTAGAAACACTTTCTTTATGTATGTCGTGAGTGCATAATTTTACATGCCTTCTCAGATAAGATTTTTTATACAAGCCCTTGCACTGCGTGCATGGATAATACTGGGGATCTTGGTCCTGGCTTTTGTTGTCGTCATCCAAATTCCTGCGTGTGGGCACAGTATCACCGTCAATATACAGTGTGTTTTAAACGAAGTGTGCACTATTGCTAACTTCTTTATTATTGGACGTACTATATCGGTTCAATTATCAAACTAGTAGCATTTTTTCTGTTGATTAGAATGGCGAAACAGAAAAACAATTGAACATTTCCTTCTCGAGAAATTTGAAAAAGTTTACTTTTGTTAAATGGAACACCCTGTATATTTTTATATAAAACGATTGAAAATCGCGATCTAAACATAAAAGTTCATATAAGGTGCGGGCCTAAAACTGAAAATGACCGAGTTATTCCAATAATTTACTTTTAGACGAGGTGGCTGTGTATCCATAAAATAAAATTTATGTTTAAATAAACATTGTAAATAAATCTAAATAACATCATTTATTAGACAATTAAAAAACAACTTACTAAAAGAAAAAAACCTATTACTAAAAAAACAATTTTATGTACATATGTCAGAAATACACAGCCACCTCGTCTAAAAGTAAGAAGTTGTAATAACTCGGTTATTGCTAGTTTTAGGCCCGCACCTTTTCCTCCTACTAACATAATCTACTATTTTTTGTGATGCTTTTTGAATTTTTTGGGTTATTTTCGTGACAACGGTAAAGTCTTCGATATATTTTTTAATCTCAACTTAAATTTTTAATTGTGGATTTTGAAAGAACTGCACGTACTTTTTCTACATACAGTAATGCAATGTAGAAGGTATGCTGCAAAAGAATCTTTTTGAGATAAACTGTACTGTTCTTCATTTGAAACATTACTTCCGGTGTTATAAGCCGCACTTCCATTCGGATTCTGTCGTTTAAATAATCTACATTATATGAAGTCGTAGAAGGAACATTTATTAGATTTATAATTTTTCATAATTATGTATTTACCAAACACCCTCCAACCCCTTCGACAAAACAACCCCTAAATAACCTAAATATTAAAAAGCTTGCAGGTCACGGTGGCTTTATAGTACTAAGACTACCTCGTCTGACCACTGTATATATTTTTCCCCACCCCAACTCCTTTTTAATGAGACAACCCCTAAATTTTGACCAAGTGCAGATAAGGGTAACCCGGTTATGTTCTGCTATACGCCATTTACCATAGGAACAGCGGCTGAGCGTTCTGGGATTCCAGACATTGTTCACTAGAAGACTGCGAGGTAACTTAATCGATTCTTATAAAGTCTTGAATGGGTATTATTCTGTGCAAATTAACATTTTTCTAATTAGTAATGATGAGAGATTGCTTGGACATAATTACAAGTTGGTGTGCGAAAAACTTCGTATACTGTGTCGACAGCACAAATAGGGTTTTTTTTACATGGAACGGTCTCGATAGCAATGTTGTGAACTCATCTTCAGTTAATTTTTTTAAAAACGCATACGATGAGCTGAATAGTAAACATTGTTTTAAATGTATGAGTATGTGCAATATTTGAATCCGATATGTACGTAGAATATTAATTTATTTATGTTATGACTTTGTTTTGAGGTCGTGCAGCACCCTTCTATCTAATAGCATTATATTTTACTCTTTAACCTCACCACCTTCTTTTGAAGAAAACATTTTCTAAATTTTGAGACTATTACAAATCTTGCAGGTTACGATGGTTTTATGGCCCTAACGCAATGTTCCGTTTGACAGCATAGTTTCTTACCACCTATTTGGGAAAAATTGGGGTAACCATTTAAAACAAATATCAATGACGTCAACGTTACTACAAAAATGAAAAAAAAAATCAAAACCTACCTCAAAAAGTGGCATTTGAACAGAATCTCTTGGCATGTCTCAGCGATTTTGAAAAAAATTGTAACAATTTTATCGAACCTATAGATTACTTTCGAAAGCACTGTATAACTTTAAATCTCTTAATGCCCGTGATGACCCACAAATACCTGAATATTTCCTGCTGGAGTTTGTACTAGAATAGAAAAGTTAGAAATTATAGTTGGTGAACTACGGTTAAATACTCACGTAAGACGGTGCAAAGTATCTTCCATTCATGAAAACAGTTTCACTGGCAAACAAAATATTCAATGACAGATTGCAGTTTTCCTGTTCTTCCTTAAACGGCCGGTTGTTTGTACCTATCTCTGCCGTCAAGAGAACGATTACTTTTACTACGATGTTGCCAAATGTAGGAGGCGATAAAGAGCGATGTTTATCTATAATTGTTGCGAAAATATGGAGGAGGTAACAACGTGCCAAGTATAAATATACGCAAACGACCGTAGCGCTCGTGGCGAACGGCTGAACTAAAGACGAATATGTTTCGACAAACAACGGATCTTATGACCTCCATCAGAAATTTGAGAGGTAGATAGCTGCCATTTAGTCTAATGCCCCACTCTTTTATTTCACAGGATCCGTTATCACCTCCGAAACCGGAGGTGGTAACGTCATATACGAGGTAACAACGTACGCTGTTTATATAAAACGGAGGCGTTAAGGTATAGGTTATGAATATATATATATATATATATATATATATGTGCATTTGTATCCTGTTTGCCTCCTCATATTCTTAGGACGCCCACCCATCCACCAAAAAGAATAATATTAGACAAGTATATTTGATATTTTTAGCACCCCCTTATTCCACTTAGTAAAGGCAAACAGAGAGGGGTAATTAAATTTAATTTTTTTTTCATATAAAATTCAAAGGTATGTATAGTGCGCCACGAACTCCTTACATAAATAATACGTATTCGTCACAGTGTATTAAAAAATGTTAAACACAGCGGTGGAGTTTGCCTCCGGTAACGTTGCCAAATGTATGTTATCGATGTATGCAATATTTAAATTTCATTCAATCAGCAAGTTTGTGTTATGATTAAGCGTGGCCACAATTCGTTCACATCAAAACAATACTGAGCAGCGCTCAAAAGGTGCGGTTTGTGTGTTTTGTATGTAAAATTATGTTAAATGTGTGAAGATGAATCGTTGTTCACGGTAAGTATTAAAGTAATTGTATTTTATATTGCTGTCCGGTGTCTCAAAGAATTCGCCTTTGGAAAACTGAAACAACTACATGGACATTAAAGCTATGAATCCATGCAGGCGCGTGCTGGCCCCTCGTGAAACGGGAAAGGCCCGGTGGTCCCTACTAAAAGTGAACAAAGGGGTTTTGTTTCTGTTTGCATTATTGGAAAATGAAAGTTTGAAAGGGGAATTTATGGCATGTTTCAGATTTCAGCTCCATTTGTCGAAATGTCGTTTACAAGACGTTTACACAAATACAGAAATTAAAACCGGATCACTTCTAAAAATAAATTATTTTTTCGTTGACCGCTTGTTAATTTCAATATTAATGAATTATTTTTCCTAAAAAAGGATGGATTAATAGACGTCATAAATACACTGTTTTTGATTAATACACTCTTTTTTATTAATTAACTGTTTTTTAAAAAAGGATGCATTAATAGATCTATTAATAAACTGTTTTTGATTAATACACTCTTTTTCATTAATTAACTGTTTTCGTGATTTTGACATTTTGATGATATTTTGCATGGAGGTTAGTTGTATTAATCAAACTTTTCAAAACAAAAAAAGATTTTGCGGTCAACGAAAAAATTTTGTAATCAACTCGTTTGTTAATGGGCTATTAATAATCTCAACTATTAAAGGCACTTACTCGCTATCGCTCGTTCGTGCTTTAAACAGTTTCGATTATTAATCGCCTTCATTAACACACTTGTTGGTTAAATAACTATTAAGACACTTAAATTATAGAAGACAATACTTCGCAGTTGTATTGTGCCGTAGAATTTGGAGACTTTGCTTTGTATGGTCTGCGAGCCTGATATAACAGACAATAGTATTTTTCCAAGACACTGGAAGTGAAAAACTTCGTTAAAAAGTAGACTATTTAAGAAATTACTCTCAGTGGTCCTGATCGGTTTCCATTAATTATATAATCTTCCTCTATTTGGTTTCTAATGTTACTATGTTTAGTTTTGTCGTTTATATTGTAAGAATTAATTTATTCAAGGATATTTTTTAAATATATTGAGTAGAAACGTAGCAGAAAAAACGCAATTCAAAAAATTAAGAAGAATCGTTCCTAAACATGCAAATATTACAAAATTACTAAATACACTGAGATTTTCTCATGCAGAACATACGAAATGGTCACACAATGCAATTAAACTTGAGTTTTTTTTTTCAAATCAGACATAGGGAAACGTACTAATAATTTGTTGCTATGGCTGAAGATCAATAATAAGTTAGTAAATCGGTATAGTAAAATTGTTATAATCTTTACCTTAGTTCAATATGAAAAAAATCAGTTTTATTGGATTGTCTGACAGTTTCGTATGTTCGACCTGAAAAAATCTTACTGTATGTAATGTCCATAATTATAGCGAAGACTTGTCTTTCCTGTATTTACCCAAAATAACCTCCCCAACAATTTGACAAAGTTTTCTACACACGTTATGACTCACCCGGTATACGTTTATATTTCAAAATGCCATGACTAAAAGCGAAATGCTTAATTTTGTTTTTTTAATTATATTCAAGGGGGAAAAAAATATTGGATTTGGCACTCAACGGAGACCATTTGACTAAACCTAATACCGACAAAAATTCAGAGAATGAGGGTACGTATAACAGTAGTAGCTAGACACTTTTTCTAATGTGTGTGGAATGGTAATCCGTGCGAATGTTAAATTATTCTTAAAAAGTAATGTTAAATTTATCCACTTATTGAGTTTTTTATTCATAGACGATTCTTATTGTGAAAATTCATTCAGCGATGATTCAGATTTAGACCCCACGTATTTACCAAACGAAATAGAAAAGGAAAGAACACTGAAATGGATATTTTCCGAAGACTTTTTACAAAGAGAAACGGAAGACGAAAATGAAAAATCAATAACAGAAGACAAGATAACACCTCTTAAATCGCAAGAAAACACACTTGGTACATTGCAGGACAATTTACATATTGATTTTTGCGAAAAACAACCAATAGATGATGAATCAGAAGTAAATTCCCTACTCGATGCTGAATCACACCAAGAAGCCCCTAAAAATATTGTAAAAATTAATGAATTAGTACATACAAAACCGCCATGCTGCGAAATAAAACCGGCGAAAATTTTACCTCAAAATTTAACTTGTCGAATTATAGATGAAGCTCTAAACAAACAAAAGAAGAAAAGAACTGTATGCAAATTTTGTCGTATTAGTGTTACAAATTTTGAGCGTCATTTGTGTAGGCAACATTTAGAAGAAAAAGAAGTTCAAGATTATTTAAAATTTCCCAAAAATACAAAAGAGGGTAAACAGATGAGAAGAAATATTTTGGCTTTACTGCGATATGAAGTAAATTTCGAAAAATTTGTACAAAACGATGAAATAGACCCAGATAAATTACCCTGCGCACATTGTAAGCGCATAATTGCCGTGAATTATTTAAGAAGACATTATAAAAAGTGCATCGTAAAGCCAATCAATGAAACAGGTCGAAACGTACGCCATCGGGCAGCTTCTCAGACGTTAATGGCTTGCGCTAATGAGCATTCAAACGTAACTGCAAGCTTGAGAGTAAAGAAGGAGGTGTTCAGTAGAATGGCGTCAGACCAAATTGGATTTTTAGCAAGAAAAGACCCATTAATACGACACTTTGGTGAATTTTATTTAAAGAAACATAAACGTGCCCAGATTTCTCTTGCATGCTCTAATAAAATGAGAGAATGCTCCAGATTATTAATTGAAATGCGTCGGAGAACTGGAAAACCCAAATTTTCCTTGTTTGAAATGATCGATCCTACCCTATTTGATGATGTTGTTTTATGTGCTAAAGCGATAAGCGGATACGATGATGTTAAGAGAAATTATAAGGCTCCTAGTTTAGCTTTGCATCTAGGCACTACTCTGCAACAGATATGCGAACTAACCACACATTTGCTACTTAAAAAAAATCCGGAGTTTAAATGTCTTAATTACGAAGATAGGCTGAAAGAAATAAAAAGGTTTCGGTTTTTAGTACAGAGTCAGTGGAATAATGAAGTCGCTTCATTAGCGTTGAAGGATTTGGCAGAAAAAAAATGGAATACACCTGTATTGTTGCCGTTAACAGAAGACATAATCAAATTTAAAACCCATATTTTAGAAATTGCTGAGAAAAACCTTGCTTTGTTAAGAGGGGACAAAACTGATGTAAAAGCTTTCAGGAAATTAGTTGATGCTTCATTAGCATTTACAATCTTGTTCAACCGCAGAAGAATTGGGGATGTTCAGTACGTTGAAACTATTTCCTACCTGAAAAATTTTACGGCTAACGACCAAACAGAATTCATGGAACAGTTGACAGAATCTGAAAAAAGACTGACTTCTACCTATAAACGTGTAGTAGCGGGTGGAAAAGGCAGTAGAGCAATTGTAATTTTATTTCCGCCTAATGTGCAAGAATACATAAACTTATTACTCGATATAAGAAACGAAAGTGACATAGTACCACAGCAAAATCGCTACTTGTTTGCGTATCCTGGAGTGACTGATCAATGGGTTAGAGGAGATGTTGTTTTAAAGAACTTTGCTAAGTCTTGTAAAATAAAAAACCCAGAAGCAATGACGTCAAACCGGTTGCGCAAACAAATTGCAACATTGATGCAAATCATAAATTTAGACAAAAACGAATACTCGCAGTTTGCCAGATTTATGGGCCATACTGAAAAAACCCACCAAGAATTTTATGAACTTACTCAAGATGCCTACCAAACTGCCAAAGTTGCAAAGTTGTTAACTTTATTTGATAAAGGTAAAGGGGCAGAGTATAGAAACCAGACACTAGAAACTATTAATATTGACCCGAATAGTGTATTAGTTGAATCAGATGGTAATTCAGAAAACGAAGGAGCCCCACCAGTACCAAGTGCTTCAAACAACAGTGATGAATGTAGCACTTTAGACGTTGGTGAACCAGCCACAAAAAAGAAGAAAAAGAAAAGCAATAGAATTAGGTGGACAGCACAGCAAAAGAAACTTGTCTCTTCGCATTTTAAAAATCATATCAGAACAAAGAAAGCTCCAAAAAAAGATGAGTGCGAGAAGTTTATAAAGCAGTATAAAGACATTTTAGTGCCACTCGATTGGATAAAAATTAAGACGTTTGTCTATAATACTTATACTGGTGCAAATAAAAATATGTAATGTAATTTTAAAATTGCAAATGCAATTATTTTCTGTTGCCAATAAAATATGTGCTATTGGGAATTTAAAGGAATAAAGATATGGCTTAAAAATTCATCATATATTTAAACATATCTTTACAGAAAATTGCAATAACTAGAAATGCCTCAAAAGATACATTTTATTATGAAATACGAACATGCTTATGAGATATCTTTATTTCTTTTATTCTCATCTGATATACCTTACAGTGTGGAAATTAGATAACGCAAAAGTTCAGTAACTTCGTTACTGTTCGTTTTTGGGACAAAATATGAAAGGGATGTAGCGATTCAAAAAATACGACACACTTTGAAGTAACTTTCAGGTTTTTGGATCATATATTTCTTCATTTATTTCGGCAGCAATTTTTAATCTGTTTTCAACGGTATAACATTTTAAAGAAGTTACATTAGAAAAATATTGAAAAAACAGCCTTAAAGTTACCTGGGTTTAAAAAAATTATGTGTGTACATTCATTTATATGTTGGAATTATTATCAAAGTCAAAAAGTAATCGTAACTAAGCTTCTTGTTGCTTTAAACCCAGATAACTAGAATTAGTCCGTTAATTTCATTCACTCTTACCATTTGAATTTTAAGGCAGATTTAATTTTTTTTCTAATGTAACCTATTAAAAATGTTATTCCGTTGAGCGCAGACTAAAACTTGTTACCGAAATAAATGAATAAAGATATATATTGTCAATTAATAAAAAAAATTACGTCATAACATTTAAGCAAATATACAAAAAAAAAATAAAGTGCCTTTAATATATGCGCTGCAATGTGAATCGCATACTTCTTTGAAATTTTTTTTTCCGAAAACTAACATTAACCGAGTTAGCGAATTTATGCTCGACATAATTTCCACACTCTATATTAGCAACATCATGTAAATGCATCTCAAAAAATCGCAGGTAGTTCCATAGTGTACTTTCGTTAGTACCTAAATAATTACTTCCCTATGTTTCTTTATGTTTAAGATTACTTTTTTTATAAACTAATTTTGTGATTACTTATTAAACCTTGAATTTCATTATAGTTTCTTATTTTAATTTTTTACTTTTTATAATTACCTACCTGTATTATCTTATGTTTATGTTTTACATTTTGTTATAAATTAGTTTTGTGGTTACTTATTAAACCTAGAGTTTTCAATATACTTGTGAATGAAGTAGTGGTGTTATTATTTTCGTTAAAACCCCGAAAAATAAATAAAGAGAAATAGTAAGTTTTCAGTAGGTAGCATTTGATTTAATTATCACCTTCGCTCCCTCACATAGAAAAATATTTCTCCGTACGAAAATATTTTACTCAAATAGATTATATTTTTAAATAGTGGCAAATAAAAGTGTCTCTTTACTCGATACCTATAGGGTCTTCATCTAAAGAAGATGAGGGGCTTTTAATAGGTCAGAAAAGTTTTTTTTTTCGACGTACTGTGCCCTAAGAAGTTATTAAAATAGATGCAAAACCTTTTATGTCAGATAGTGAAATAGATATTTAGCAGTATTTTTGGAAGCGTCTGTTTTTTTTGTTCTATAGAATTTATAGGAAATTATGTCGTTTTACTCGCACTACTAGTAAATATATATGGGAGAGGGACCTCTGGCATAAAAAATAATACTACGACTCAATTAAATCTACGATATATTATTTATACTAGTACTCTGCCATAATGTGGAATTTCAATAAACTAAACAAATATAAAATCGACGATTTTACTTTGTCAAAACTTACGAAATAGTAGAAAATATTTTTTCATTTACAACATTTTGTGTAAAAGTGTTAAATGGTGGGGCACTGTCACTAAAAATAAGCTCACATAAGAGAGAAATGAGCGCCCCTCGATTTAACTTTTTATCACAAAATATAAGTGATAAAATCGTTGGCTTGAAAAAAGTTCCTTTATGTATTTTATGTTAGTTAATAGGTTTTAGTTTACCGAATTTGCAATCGACTACAATAAATAAAGTCAATTTGTTTGTCTTTTTGTGACTAAAAAGTGAAATCGCTAGGCGTTATTTTTTTTCAAACATTACAATTATATGACGATGCATTAGGTTATTGGAAGATAGTTATTATTACTCCAGCCGTTTACGGGATTCTTATGAATCCATACATGCTAATTAGTAATTAACAGACAGAGATGTGAAGTTAAGTATAATCTTCAAATTTTTGGTGGAATCAGACACCGTGAGTACTTTTTCTCTTCTTTGCTTGTTTGGTTTTTAAATCACGAAAATACATGCGAGTTATATAGTCTTTTCAAAGGATATCAAAAGTAAGTCCTTCTCTTTCTTAAAAATTTTATTGGCGATATTTTCACTGTGGTATTTAATAAACTGCTAAGCTACCAATATGTTTTGCCACCATCAGAAACTACTGTTTTAATTTTGATGTTTTGAGAAGCGTAATTGTTACGTTGGTAGCACATTGTTAAATCATATTTATTTTATACTTTACTAAAGAATGAACTTTTTATTTGGTACTATTATTATCAGTACCTACAACAAGCACTTTGTGTCTCTGCTAATATCCATATCTTAATCTAAACTTTTAACTAAAACTAACACGAAAACACGTTTTTATATCTCCCAAATTAAAACACAACTTTTAAATTATCAAAAGTACTCAAAAACAGCCGAAAATAGAAGAAATCATCTAAAACACGAATATAAGCAAAACTCTGTCCCCTCGTTCTGACGTCACAGCGATGCAGTTATTGCTACGGGGTTAGCGGGGGTCGGGCATGAGTTGGCGGCGAATGCAGCGCGAGATCTGCGCTATTCTATCTAATTTACGGTCCTTGCGGCCTCATGCAGTGTTGCCAGTAAGATGAGGTCAACTCGCACTTCAGATGTAAGGAGGCGATCAGTACCTACATTCGTTATGCGTATAAAACAACAGCGCCACCTGGTGCGAGGTAACTCCAACTATGGTATATGTGTGTAGGTGTATGTAGGTTTTTTACACCTCCGAACAAAAATCTACCAAACGATAGAGGCAGCCAAAATTCCAATTTTAGACGTGAAAACAACGCAAAACGCTTTCGCCTCCGAAATCGGAGGCGAACTCGTCAAAACGGAGGCGAACACTACCTAAGCACATACCGTTTGGAGGTGTATGAGTACTAAATGCATATATATATATATATATATATATATATATATATATGTGCACGGCTATCTTACTTGCCTCCGAACATATGACAGACACCCACGCCTCCATGTCAAGGAACATGTTTTTCCATGTGTATTCTTCGTCAATCTCTTAAATAAGGTTATCGTAACAGAAGCATCAAGAGAGGGGTAAGGAATTTTGATATTTGAGATATACAAAAAAATGGTGCACACAAAATAGCAGCACAGCTCCGACTACACTGCTACAATGTGGCCTCCCATTGTATATCGCCGTGTTACACAATCGACATACTCACCTCCAGCAACGTTGCCGCTCTGTTGCACCTTTTGCCGAGGGAATAAAAGCAGGGCGTCGTTTTGTTTTCGGATTTTGGCACGGCGAACGTGATAACGTATCTAAGCATCGCGCGG
The DNA here is from genome assembly GCA_940337035.1 of Agriotes lineatus. Lineage (NCBI taxonomy): Eukaryota > Metazoa > Arthropoda > Insecta > Coleoptera > Elateridae > Agriotes > Agriotes lineatus. The sequence continues at coordinate 26,867 of CALNHX010008619.1, forward strand.
ATGGCATTCTGCGTGTGTTAATAAATTCTTGTGGGTACCTATCATAGCTATATTCTACGAGGTACGAAAGCGGTGCACATCACACAGTTTTGATTATAAATGGTAGGTCAAAAAGAGTGGCGACCTAAACTTACTTTTTTAAAATAGAAGGCTCGATATTTAGGTAGCTTACATGCTAATAATTTTAATATAAAGTTGTATGGATCTACCGCCAACGGTTCTGGAGATATTAACGATTTTATGCAAAAAAAATGCTGAACTTTAGGAGGCTGTTGTACTAAGTAACAGGAAACAATTCAATGAAAGAGAATGTTATCAAAATACACCGCCGTTTATTTGAAGTGGATCACTTAAAGAAACTAGTTTCTACGACATTTTTCTAACCTATTTATAGCAAAATGTAGTTTGTATTGTAGCTAATAGTTGAGTTAACTATTGTTTTAAAAATATTAAGTAGCCACATGTAATTTTTAATTCATATCATTTTTAATAAGTACGCGAAAAGCCAACAATGCATAACTTGTAGTAAAGCTTCATTGACGTCGTGGCATTGTTTAAAGCGGTAATAATCGATAATTAATTAATAATTCATGCATTTTTATCAAAAAATTCACAAAACACACCAAAATCCTCAAGTTTCTTCACTGCAAGTTTTGCATTGTTAACTTATCGGCTACTTATTAAAAGTGATATTTTTTAAAAATGACGTGTGGCTACCTGATGCTTTTAAAACAATAGTTAATTTGCTTCCTAGTAATAATACAAACTACAATTTGTTATGAACAAGTCGTCGAAACTAGTTTCTTTAAGTGATCCACTTCAAATGAACTTATGGGGTAAAAGTTTATTCACGTTTCTAATAATACTGAAACAATAAAAGGAAACATTTGCTAATGCGAATTGCATCAACAACGGTGATGGGATTCGAACTACATCGCCTGCAAATGCGATTTCAGTTCCACGCGTTGATTCCACTGATCCGTGAAGGATCTCTCGGATCTGTGCAATGCATGGCTGTATTAAACAGAACACACTATTTGTTGCCCCTTTTTGACTCTTACAACATTTATCTTGTATCTCTTGGGTTCCATCTTCGTCAAGTGTAAAGCCTGAGCTATGTGCAAATTACTGATTTTATCTGCTTCTAAGTTAAAGCAAAATAAGCAACCATTTGTTTAGTGCCCACTCTGTACCTATATGTTGTGTCCAAATATGCCTTTTTTCTTCAAGTGTAAAAACCTGAGACTTGTGCAAATTATTACTTTAATTTAAGTAATAGGTCTCGAGTTAAAGCAAAAATAGAAAGAGTTTAATTTTTCTTATTTGCTCATCCTGTATTCTCCGAAATTTTTTCGGCTTTATGCCAGGTAGACATAGAATATGCATACAAAGTATCGTCTTCCTCCAAAAAATAGTTTTCGAGTTATACCGGCAAAAGACAAGACGGAATTGAAAGAAACGGTTCTTTGATATCTAGGGACCCTGGAAGTGAAGATCTGAAGAAATTTCAGAAGGTAATTTTTTATCGATTACAATACGTTCTTCGTCTTTTAGACGAGGCAAGTAAAAACTAAAAATTAAGATGCTTTAATTCAAGGGATAACAAAAACCACCCTTAGATTAATAAATTTAAATCTCTCCGAACAGAACAAAGAACCAGATTTAGACAATACAAATCCCGTAATGTAGATACAAGAAATAATGAACACGAAAAAACGAAAAATTCTGAATAAATTGATTCTACGAGTATTATCAAATGAAATCAGATTTAAAAAAAAACAAACGAACACATCAAAATTATACAGTGGCCGCCAAAAAGTCGGCATCATATGGGAGTTTTTTATTATTTATTTTTGAAAAGAACTTTTTACGACAATAATTTGTTCTTGTCCAAAAACCTCTTTAGCCCCTATCATACATACCGAGTGATTTAAACTTATTTAGAACTGGCGTATTTCGAAATTGTCAAAATCTAAAAAGTGCTATTTTTCGGAAATTAAGTAAGATTTCAATGAGATTCTTTTAGAGTGTTAATTTTAGCTAACTGGACAATCTCAAGTCCAGAAAACACACATTTTTCTTTAACTTTAGCTAAACTTAAATTTTTCAATTTTTTAAATATTTTTCAAAATTTCAGATACCAACAGCGTGTGGCCGGCTGGTGCTTGCGTGGCGCCAGCAGTGAAGTGGGTTCAAGCCCCACACCCGAGCATTGATAACATCGTACGCTCTCCGGCCATCATACGAACACCTTTGATGGTCGTGACCCCTGCGAGGGCATTCTTCCTTAATTCAAGGGGTTAGGCTAGCCACCTACCCCGGCCGCGGATTAATATGGCTTATAAAACCGCACTGAAGTGTGTGAAAGTAACAGGCTCTCAGCCTATATTAAGAGGAAGAAGAAGACATACCAAAACTTAATTTTAAAATTGAAATTTTTTTATGTGATGACTAACGATTTATAATTGTAAAAAATAATATAAAATGTTAATTACTCCTTTAGATTTTTTTATTATTTACGGAAAAGTGATATGTTCGCATATTTTGAAGTTTTTGATGCAATGTGCTTTGTAAGAGAAGTATTTTTAAATGATAATTATTATCTATTTAAATGGCTTCTACGATAAAAACTCTAATCTAACCCTTTTAATGAATCCTGTAATAGTAATTTACGTTATAAGTCCGGTAAACGCAAGTTTACCGGACGTATGTCGTAATGCGTTTTATTTCATACTGCAATTATTAAATTTTTACTTAAAACTACAAAAAAATTTTTTTCAATTGAGAATAATAAATAGTTTGATTATTGATTTATTTCATTTGAGTCCGGTAAAATATTTTACCGGACCTGTTTATTTCATTTGAGTCCGGTAAAATGTTTTACCGGACCTGTTTATTTCATTTGAGTCCGGTAAAATGTTTTACCGGACCTGATACCGTAAAGCCTCATTTTCCGGACTAAAATCATTAACTTAAACATGGGTTTTACGATGCAGTATGAAATAAAACATTCCAGACTCGGTTCCTACTTCGCCTCGTCCCGAAACGTTTGGACTCGCTAATGTAATCTTGCGTTTACCGGACTTATAACGTAAATTACTATTACAGTTGTCTAAATGAGAAGATTTTTCTTTATACAGTTTACATGTTCTAAAAATTCTTCTCATTCAGACAACTGTAAAAGATCGTTTACAGGATTTCTGTAACAGTAATTCGCTAACAGGGTTCGAGTTTTTAGAAGCCATTTAAATAGATATTAATAATCATTCAAAAATATTTCTCCTAAAAAGCACATTGTAAAAATTATGCGAACATATCACTTTTCGGTAAATAATACAAAATCTAAACGAGCAATTAACATTTTATATTATGTTTTACAATTATAAATCATGAAAGTCGTTACATAAAAATTTTTAATTACAATATTAAGTCATGGTATGCCAAACTGAAAAATATTTTAAAAAAAGGAAAAAGCTAAAGCTAAAGTTAAAGAAAAATATGTGTTTTCTGGACTTGAGATTGTTCAGTTAATCAAAACTAACACACTCTAAAACAATCTCATTGCAATCTTACTTAATTTCCGAAAAATAGCACTTTAGATTTTGACAATTTCGAAAAACGGAATTTACTAAATAAGTAAACGTCACTCGGTATCTATGATAGGGGCTAAATAGGTTTTTAGACAACCACAAATTATTGACGTGTAAAGTTTTTTGAAAAATCTAAAATTTTTTTTTTTACTTATGCGATGCCGATTTTTGGCGGTCACTGTATACCCAATACCGCTAAATTGTCAACTATTTCTCCTCTTCTTCGATGGGTATTAAAACTATACAAAGTGCTCGTAATTTGCAAATTTAATGATTTTGCTTTAGTAAATGAAGCACCCTATGTATCTCTGTATTTCTTAAAAACTCTTTCAATAAACTTTCGCCTAATAGCTTATTTAACACCCCTAAATTCAACTGGTTTTGAGATTTAATTTATTCCAGCATTTCTCGGTTTTTGTGTCAGCAATGGCTGGATTTTTATTTTCTAAACCTAGTTTGTGATTCCTTTAAATAAAGCATTTTAGAGGCCTTACATTGTTTTCTTATACTCACACTCGCATAGTTGGAAAACAGTTGAATTCAGAGTTATCCAGTAAGATATCAAAATAAATCTTTCTAAAGGGGCATTTTAAAAATACTAAAATGTGTAGTGCGTTTCCTTTAAAAACCTTTGAAATCATGAAATTTGCAGACACCTTGTATAGTATGAATGCCGAGAATCACCATTTTACACTCGAAAGGTAATTCACAAAAAACGTAATGTTTTATTTTTATTTCAGTATCTACAGCAGCTGTCTGAAGTTTAGCATTTTGTGCATAAAATCGGTAACATCTCCAAAACAGTTGATGTTAGACCCATACAAATTTATATTAAAACTATTGGTATTTCAATGCAAAGATTTTAACCTTCCTAAATATAGAGTAATAACTTTGGTTCGCCACACTTTTTGAGCCATCCTGTATAATCAGAAATATTTTAGTAATATGCAACACTTTCGTACCTTCAACTTTTATATAAGCTATTTTAATGTAAATCTTCTAGTTGTAGAGATATTTCCCACCCCGCATCGTTGACGGATGCTGTATTAAATGTCCAAGGACATGCGGTTGTATTGAATTTACTTAAATCCATTACTAGAGATAAGCCCCCGTGCGCGTTTGCCAAGTCTCTGAGGCGTAACAGTATGTTTCATAGATAGAGGCGAGTACTACTGGCACACCTTGTTAGGTGTATATGTGTATTACATGGTCGCGCCATCTAGAATAACCTCTACCAACTGAAGTGTATAACTGAATATGTGTACTGTCAAACTCACCTCCACCAAAAAATCTGTTAAATCGATGCTTGTTGCACCATCTGTTGAATGGAACACTTATACATGGGGATACCTAGTCGCCTCCGATTTTTCGTACTGGCCTCCAAAAATGAGGCCAGTTCTTCGTTTCGACGTATGCTTTCGGAGGCGAGTTTGACGTTTTGCATATATATATATATATATATATATATATATATATATATATATGTAAAAGTTAAGACTATGCTGTGTGAGACGCTTGTATTGTCTCATTTTGCATACTGTGCTCTCGTATATGGACCTTGCCTGGATCATGAAAGTGCGTTACGCATACAGCGGGTGCAGAATACTTGTTTACGTTTCATTTATGGCATTTCTAAGTTTGCTCATTTATCACATAAATTGAAAGATACGGTTTGGCTCAACATGAGCAACAGGCGGTATCTACAATCCTCAATATTATTTCATAAAGTTATAACTGACAATGAACCGCCTTACCTGTACAATAAAATAATATTTAGGACGGATGTGCATAACATAAATCTACGTTTCAGTGGTTTATTAACAATTCCACAACACAAAACAGTATTGTATGAGCGGTCCTTTAGCTATAAAATTGCAAAAATTTATAATGAGATTCCTTCGTCGTTCAAAGATTGTTCAGTTAAGAAGTTTAAAAAAAAAGTTCGTTCATTTGTTTCATTTGCAGTGATATGTTGCAGCCTTCTACACGAATGTTAGTACATAATCTTTTTGTTTTATTAGTTGTAGTGCAAGCAAATTATTTTATTAGTTTATATTAAATTGATGGCTTAAATGGTTTTCAAAAAAAATTTAGGGTGTTAGTGAAAGAACAGTTCTTTACTGAACTAACACCCTGGGGTTCCCTACTGTGCTGACATTTTATTTATTTTTAAATTTAAAAATTTTGTTCTGAATTTGTATTTTTATTGTTTTATATTTATGTTTACTTTACCTTTATTAAATATTTACTTTTTTATTCTATCTATGTAAAATAATTCAAATTCTGTTAGTATTCTGTAATTTTGTTGTTGTACAGTATGGAATAAATTTATATTAAATTAAATTTAAATTAGTAATCATGATTTTTTTTTGTATTTTTTGTTCATTAGTTTTCATCGTAAACTTTAACGCGACGTGAAAAGTGGTATATAAAATTAAGTGGAACGGTGGCGAAATGTTAAGAAAACAGAGGAAAATCAAGGGTTTGTTTCCAGTGTTTTGCGATTCTAAGGGCCGGTTGCAGAAAGCAATGTTAAGTCTCGTGTTAGCTAACATCGCGTCAAAGTGAACAAAATCGCATCAAATTTTGTTTACTAATGTATTAGTTACCATAAAGATTTGAGATTTGATGCGATTTTGTTCACTTTGACGCGATGTTAGCTAACACGAGACTTAACATTGCTTTCTGCAACCGGCCCTAAGAATACAGTGCAGTAAATAAACCCAGGGCGGTCGTCGGCGAGCGGTCGACGAAGGTGCGATAAGCAGGCGGTGCAAGTGCGGATAACGATAAATCGAGGCTGCCGTCAACGGCGTTTAGAGGAAAGATAAACAAATAAACGTGCTTTATAACTTCAACAAAAGTTTAGCGGATCACATTTAAGAGCTAACTGTATGGAAAATACAAACAAACGGGAACGGGAGCCAAATAGGAGCACAGAATTGGACCAAGAACTTTGTAGAGAAAGCAAAAGAAAAAACATTAAATACCCCTTGCAAAAAAGCACAGAAGCAACGAATACCAAGACGTCGGAAATGAACGAACTGAAAAAAATGTTGGAAGAGATGATGAAGGAAATAAAGGAAAACACGAAAGCTAACAAGGACCTTAGAGAGGAGTTCAAGAAGAAGGAAGAGAAATGGGAGCTGAAAAAAGGCTCCTTAATCAAAATAATAGAAAAGCTAGAGGGAAAACTAGAAGCAGTGGAAAAGAATAGAAGAAAATGCAATATTGTAATAAAAGGAGTTGAATTTAAAGGGCAGGATAAGAAACAAGTTGTGATGGAGTTCCTCGAAGAAAAACTACAAGTGGACGTCAAAGTCAAAAATGTGCATACCATAAAGCCAGCATTAACAGTAGTGGAGATGGATTCTTGGAACGAAAAACGGGAGGTAATGCAAAACAAAAAATCCTTGAAAGGCACAAGAATATACATAGAAAACGATCAAACACAGGATGAGAAAAGAATACAAGCAGAAATAAGAAAAATAGCCAGAACGGAAAGAGCAAATGGAAAAGAAGCAAAAATTGGGTACCAGAAGATAACAATAGACAGAACTTGCTATAAGTGGTGTGAAAAAGAACAAAGAGTCATAGAAGAGACTCCTCCAAAAAACTAAAAATAAAAAACAGACACAAAAGATGACGAACAGAGCAAAGGACACGGACATGAGTAAAGAAATAAAACAAAAAAGTGGAAAGCAAGAATATATAAAAATAGGTACATGGAGCATCAGAAGCATAAACGGAAAGGAGGAGGAACTTATAGAGGAAATGGAGAGGCAAAAGTTGGATTATATGGGAATAACAGAAGCAAAGAAAGGACAAGGACATACGAGATTACATAAAGGATATTGGATGCTTTGGTCAGGAATAGAAAAATCTGAAAGGGCACAAGCATCCGGAAAAAATAGAAACTATAATAAACGAAAGGTATGTAAATGAAAGAATAATGGCAGTAGAAGTTAAACTAGAGGAAAAAGAAGAAACATGGCAAATTATTGTGGCGTACGGACCTGATGAAAACGAGAAAGTGGAAATAAAATACCAGTTTTGGGAGGAATTGCAAAAAGAAATAGATACGATAGGAAACAATATTATAACTATGGGAGACCTAAATGAAAGTGTCGGAAATGATAATAGAGGCATAGAGAGAATTTTAGGAAGACAAAGATGAAACAAATCTTTAGCTCCGGCTATTTGTTTCGTCATTTATTCACTTCCTGGCCAGCCTGTATATTTTCACTTGAATTATAATTCGCTGTATTTCAATCGATATCAAATCTTGTTTGCGCAAAAGTGTTGGTTTTGGTTTTTCCGAAATTCACTTGTTATCTTTTTGCGCCAGCCGCCGCGGTCATTTTCCGTCCGCGATCTCATTTTTAACTTTCGCTTTGGTTGGAGCAACTCGTTCCAAGAAGGCATCTCGTGTGCTATATTGCACCTCGATAATTATTTAATTTTATTTGTGGGCTGATGACTGAAATCAGGTATGTCTACGCTACTTGTTTGATATTCATTTTAGTAATTTCCCGTTTTTTTATTAGTTCTTTGACCAATTCAGTGCCTGCCGGCAACGTTTTTTTATCACCACCCAGGTTAGTCTTGTTTCAACGTTGGTTGATAACCACGTCCGCCTATGAATTGTTGGCTGAATCGATTGTAATGACTCTTCAGATTTACAATTTACAAATTTAAACTACGCTTTACAAATTTAAAACATAATGTATTAATTGTTCCCAAATTTACAATTCACAAATTTAAAGTTTTGCTTAATGAATACGTATTAAGAATTTTGTAAAAAGTGCCCTCACGCCATGTTACTATCATTACCGAGATAACGGTTAAAACATATGACAGTGGTAAGCTTACTCCTTCATTGAGTTGTGATTACATTCAATCCAAGAGCCCAAAAGAGGTTCGTATATTTTTTGTGCGTGCTGCATTTTTAGTATTAGTAATATACTGTATTATATACTGAATTTAAACCTTGTGATAAACCATTTACAGACCTAATTATGATGTTGCGAGCAACTATTAATTATTAATTAAATAAACCTAATCGTTGCTATAATTTTATTTATTTCTCAAAATCTGTGATTTCTGGCGCCCTGTGTTTTTTGTTATTATTAAAAGAGCTTGCAGTAGTTCAGCTGATGATAGAAATCTGCGACCCAAGGCCACCGAATTTGAAGCTAGCTAGGTCATTGCGGTGAGTAAGAACATTTCAGAGCTACCGTGGTGTATAAATGATAAGGGGGTTGATCTGCGACTATACTACCTTTGATTATTATTAGTAATCGATCGCAGGTTGGCTTCTTTATTGTTTCAAGGAGAGCATAAAAGAAATATAAACGGCACGAAAATAGTGTAGCTCTGCGTGGCAAACGATTTAGTTATAGCGAACACAAAATTCATACATAAAGACATACATCAATATACAAGAGTGCAACATAGCAGAAACGAGAAATCAATCATTGATTACTTCCTAGTAAACGGGGAGAATTGGCGAAAAATCAAAGATGTCAAGGTGAAGAGGGGACCGGAAATAGGCAGCGACCATTATCTACTCCAAATAGATATGAGGGTGAGCCAAAAACAAATAACAGAGAAAAATAGAAAAATAACTAAAGAGAAAATTAAAAGCCACATGTTAAAAGAAGAACACGTCAGAAAGAAGTACCAAGACAACCTAAAAAAGGAGTTTGAGGCAAACAATATCGGACTAAACATAGAAGAAAAATGGCAAACGATAAAACGATGCATAGTAGAAGCAGCACGAAAATGTTGCGGAGTGGCAAAGTTGACTAACATAAACTTGAAAAGAACGGCATGGTGGTCAGCGGACATAAAGGCACTAGTAAAAAAAATGTTGGCGCAAATATTTGCAAACAAAATCGGAAGAGGACTACAATCTATACAAAGAGAAGAGAACAGAGGTAAAGGACAAGGTAAAGGAAACAAAACAGAAGGCGTGGGAAGAATTCGGAAACAAAATGAAAAAAGAATTTGCCGACAACCAGAAACTATTTTACGGAACTTTGAAACAAATGAGAAATAAGAAAAGTACACCCACAAAAAACATCAAAGATAAACAGTGAAATGTACTGACAAATGAAAAGGAGATAATGGAAAGATGGAGACAATATTTTGAAGATTTGCTGGCAGCAAGGGAAGAACCGAGAGGAACAGAAAGGAAGAGGGGAAGAGAAAACTCCGGTATAGAAAAGGACACGAACACAGCACAAGATATCGCAGAAGGCAAAATAACAAAACAGGAACTGGATATAGCAATAAGGAAACTCAAACTAGCAAAAGCCCCAGGTATAGATGAAATTACCCCAGAGATGGTAAAATATATAGGAGAAACGGGCAAGGAAAGATTACTAGAACTCTATAACGACAGACGACCTTAAACTCTGGAAACAAATTAAAACATCAGATGATTGCGAGGAATTAAAGGAGGATTTGAGCAGATTAGTGGAATGGACATATGAAAACGAATTGCCTCTAAACATCAGCAAATGTTTTGTTTTAACTTATACTAGGAGACTCCAGCCATTTACTTTCAACTATGTAATGAACGGTGTAAACCTAAATAGAAAGTATGAGACCGTGGATCTAGGAATATTGTTTGATAATAAAATGAGTTTTCAAAAACATATCTCCACAATGAAAAATAAAGCTAGCAGAATGCTAGGCTTCTTAATGCGCAACTCTAAAGGATTCCGTAACACTACTACCTTAATAAAACTTTATAATTGCTATGTTCGTTCTATCATGGAATATGCTTCTTTAGTGTGGACACCGTCATATGCTTGCTATATTGACGAAATAGAGAGTGTCCAAAAACGGTTTTTAAAAATACTAAGCTTTAGATTAACTGGATTTTATCCTTTATTAACATCTTATAGCACATTATTAAGTCAATATAATATATTGTCTCTAGAAAAAACAAGATTTATTAAATCGGTAACCTTTGTCAAAAAGATCATCGATATGAAAATATATGGCAATTTACATTTAATTGAAATGTTCAGTTTTGGTGTGCCTAGAGCAGGCAGCAGAAACAATACATTATTTTATCTGCCGTTTTCAAGAACTAATAGTCTTATGCATTCGCCATTGCATAAACTAGCCCGACACTCCAACGCAATATATGAACACATTGATTTATTTTCATATAATTTAAAATGCTATTACAAAACATGTTCAAAAATTATCAGGGATGGCCATTTAAACCAATTGTTTAGAAGTTAGTTTAATGTTTGGAACTGGTTTCGTTCATTGTTTTAAGTTACTTATTTATTACATTAATGTTTAGTTAATACCTTTGTTATTTTAATTCATTGTTATGCTTTCGTTTATATATTGATTATTTTTAATTTCTTTTTTTTTATTATATCATGTTTTAAACTAATTTTAGTTAATACTTTTGTTATTTTAGTTCATTGTTATGCTTTCGTTTATAGATCGATTATTTTTAATTACTTCTTTATTATATCATGTTTTAAGTTCATTTCTTCTCTGTAATTGGGTGTATACCTGTTGAGAGGAAGTAAATAAATAAATAAATAGGACATCTTAGTAGCAGGAAAAGTGTCAAGGGACTGGACAGTAGGAATCATAGTACCCATATATAAGAAGGGAGACCGAAGAGAATGCTGTAACTACAGAGGAATTTCCTTACTAAGCATCCCAGGAAAGGTATTGGCAAGGATTCTAGAAACCAGGCTCAGAGACAAATTAGACAAGACAATAGAAGACACACAGAGTGGATTTAGAGAAAGACGGTGGGTACAAGATCACATATTCACAATCAGACAGCTAAGCGAAAAGGTCATAGAGAAAGGGGAAGAAATCCATCTTTGTTTTATAGACTTAGAAAAGGCCTTCGACAGAATAGAAAGAGACACAAGACGGCAGTGCTTAGAAAAAGCAAACATAAATTACACAAAAATAGCAGCCATCAAAGGACTATATGAAGACAGCGGAAACGTAATAAGAACTAGACACGAGCAGTCGAAAGAATTCAAGACCAATATAGGCCTAAGGCAAGGAAGTATACTCAGTCTGCTGCTATTCGATTTAGTATTAGATGAGGTAATAAAAGAATGTAAGAAAAAAACAAGAAGATACCATGTAGGAAGCTGGAACATGGAAAATATCTACATATCAGAACTACTCTCTGCCGATGATATGGTAATATTCGGAAAACATGAGAAAGACCTACAAGACAACATGAATGTATATAACTTAGAACTAAAAAAGAAAAACATGAAGATAAACAGAGAAAGAACCAAAACAATGGTAATAGCACCATATAAGAGAAGACACCGTATATATAAACGTCAAAATTTGAAGTGGGACACCAAAAAAACGCTAGATTTCAAAGTGCTCTAGAACGCTTAAAGATCATCCAATTTTAATCATTTGTAGATCACATGTAGATCTTATTGCCTTTGAGAAAAATTCTAAATGCTGCAATACAAACTTTTATACAGAGCGTTAAACGTAGCTGTGTCACTTCCATAATATTTAGTTAAGTGCATTGCATTAACAGAATACCCTGTATACTTTGGGTTTATGTCAATGTTTAGTCTAGTGTGTCATCTATGAAATGTTTTTTTATTTTAGTTTCTATCTGCAGTATTAAAAAAATATGATTTTTTGAAATAAACTTAACATTTTCCGGTATAAAACCATTTTAATGTTTAACAAGAAACAACGAAATATTAACATAATTAAAAACTTAAGTGCTAATAATGTGTGGGAGCCCCCCCTCGACCTAACTAGTTCTTCGCAGCGTTGAAGCATGCTTCTTATTAGATTGTTAATACTCCGGTTTGGTATTTGCGCCCATTCTTCCAAAAGAGCACTTTGTAACTCATCAAATGTTTGTGATTGATTGATACGAGCGGAAACTCTTCTTTGTAGAATGTCCCACATTTGCTCAATCAAATTCAGGTCGGACTATAAAGCAGGCCATGGCATTCGATTTATACTGTAGGTTTCAATATACTCATTCACTATACGTGCCCTGTGAGGTATTGCTATATCATATTTGCAGTTCTTTTTGAAGTTCCCCCCTCATCAGGCCAATAATATAGCTTCATTTAGACGCACCATGTTGGCAAAGAATGTTTTATTTACACCAAATGTCAAACACATTTTCGATATTGTTTTTAAAGCCTTCGATATTGTTTTTAAAGCCAACTTTGAAATTTAATATAGTCAAATAAAAATATTGATATAAAATGCAAGGATTAAGAAAAAAATCAAATTTCTCTTTATACTGCAGATAGAAACGAAAATAAAAAATATTTTATAGGTAATATACTATACTAAATATTCACATAAAATCAAAGTATGCAGGATGTTCTGTTAAAGCCATGCACTTAACTAAAAATTGTGGAAATAACACAGGTACGTTCAACACCCTGTATAAGAGTTTTGCTAAGATTGTTCAGAATTTTTTTAAGAGTAATTAAAACTGGAGGATTTTCCTCCAAAATTGCAAAAACTTGATCAACATTGGATAATTCTTAAGCATTCTAGAGCATTTTTAAATCTAGCCTTTTTTTGGTGTCCCACTTCAAATTTTGAGTATATATAGAAGGCAGAAAATTAGAACAAGTAGAGAAGTTTAAATACCTAGGTGTACGAATACAGGAAAATGGAAAACTAGATGACGAGATAAATGAAAGAGTAGGAATTACGGGACGACTATTTAACTCCATAAAGTCCTCTTTTCTAGGAAAAAAAGAAGTATCTAAAGAGGCAAAAGTAGAAGTACTTAAAAAAGTTGCAACACCAATACTCATCTATGGCTGCGAATCATGGACAACAGTGAATAAACATAGGAGCAGGGTCGAGAGTATGGAGATAAGATTCCTGCGGAAAATAGAGGGCGAAACAAGGAGAGACCACATCAAAAACACAACATTTAGAGAAAAATTTAAAAACTAAAGCTGTAGAGGTATCAGTGCAAGAGAGACAGTTAGGGTGGTTGGGACATGTAATAAGAATGGACAAGGACAGAACAGTGAAAAAAGTGTTCGAAGCAAGACCAAAAGGGAAGAACAGGATAGGAAGAATATTCCTTACCTAAAAACAATTTGTGGTAATACTAAACGAAAGGAATTAACACTTCCTGATGTCATTATTAAATAATACATTGATAATAGGAGGATTTGTAGATAATTTCAATAAGAAATGTTAAAATTCAGGTTGATCCTGTTAGTTCATATATTTTGTTGTATAAAGGTATTATGAGGGCAGAGACAAAGTAATAAAATAAATGTCAAAAATTTATGTTTACAAGAATTGTGTTTAGTTTAATGTAAAAGTGAAAATATTTAATTACAAAAAGGATTAGAGAAAGTTATAGTATGTAAGCTTTCAATATCGGTTTTATAATTAATAGATTTTGAATATTTTTTTATTTTTAATATTTCGTAAATCAGACGTTTTACTTCCCTCGTCTGAAAGACGAAGGAATTATTGTAATCACGAAAAGGTCACCTTCCGAGATTTCTTCAGATCTTCACGTTTCAGGGTCTCTAGATGATGTAAAACAAGTTTTCTCAAATTCGTCTGTCTGTCTGTTGGCGGTACAACTCAAAAAATATTTGTCGGGGGAGGACGATATTTTGTATACACATTATACCGGGTGGTTGGTCATACCTCTGAACATACGCAATTTGCATAGCTTATCACGGTTATGCATACTCCTGCTCGCCATTTTTATGGAAAAAAATGGTAGTGGTACTAAATTAAAGAGAATAATTTTCCGCGACGTTTAGTATTAAAAACTTATTGGATAATGTTAATTGTGCATGAAAATATTAATTTTAAAATTTAGATATTCCCCTCAGTTATATTTGGAAGTTTCAAAATTTTAAAATTAATATTTTTACTTGCAATTAACATTATCCGATAAGTTTTTAATACTAACCGACGACGCGGAAAATTATTCTCTTTAATTTAGTACAACTACCATTTTTCCATAAAAATGCAGGAATATGCATAACCGTGATAATCCATGTAAATTGCCTATGTTCAGAGGTGTGACCAACCACTCGGTTTATATATCTGGAATGAAACCGGAAAAATTTCAGATAAATATATACAGGGTGAGCACCCAACTAAAATTTTGTTTATTTTTTATTCATGCAGGCTTTTTCTTACCAAAAGTGGGAGCCAATAGATAATAAAAAATAAATGTTTTACGATACAAAAACGAGGCACAGATTAGCGCGTTACTAAATACAGCTGGGGCGCAGGAATTCAAGAGGTCGGTGCTTCGTGGCGCAGGTAGAAGTTGCCCAGTCCCTTACAAATCCCTCAAAATGTTGTGGGCTGCACAAGCGGTCAACCTGTCGTTCAAATTCGACAACTGGTAACGTTTTTTTTATATTAAAACTTATATAATTTATTAAAAACGTCAAGATATTTTTACTCCTAACTTAATTTGATTTTTAAAATTATTTATTGCCACAATTTCGACGAGGGAAGTTTTGGGTAAAGCCTTCTACAGATTTTTTGTAAATGTGGTTTCCTTTGCAATATTTTAAGATTATTAATCAAAATTATGAAATAGGTTTACAGCATGACCTAAAAGTGCAGTATTAGGTTTACTGGGAGTTTAATTTTTAGTTTTTATTAAAGTTTTATGTCGCTTTAATCTTTTTGCTAAATTTTGTTTAGTTTGAAGAATGTAATTGGCATTACAATTATTGCAATTGATCTGATAAGCAATATTAGATTCAGATTGAATTTCAGCTTTTTCCTTTAAATTAAAAAAAAATGTAATTGTATTATCGTTTTAAATGATACTTTAATGTTGTTGTTTAATGTTTTTTAACTGTTGTGATAATTTAGGAAAATATGGAATAGAAATATAGTTGGAATTTTCAATATACCTATTGATAATTGTTGAATTCTTGAACTAAGCAATTAGGTATAAGTTAATAGTTAAATGCTATTTTGTTATTGTTCGTATTTTTGAGTTTACTTATTCTTTTTTTAATACTTGAGTATATAAATTCAATTGGATAGTTATTTTTTATTAAAATGTTTTTGACTTTGTTAATATTTTCATTGTGATTTTTTTTGGGGTTAGTAAAATTACAAGATCAGTTAAGCTGTTTATTACACTTTTTATATTTTATGGTGGTTTAAGAATTATAATTTAAGTACCTGTTGGTTTTGATTTCTTTTCTGTACCAATTTGTTTTAATGTTTAAATTTTCAGTTTTTATTAATGGTTTTAGTATTACCACAAATGGTTTTTAGGTAGGGAATATTCAAGATATTGTTTGATATTACTCTAACCTCTTCCATCATTTTAAATTAATTAATATATAAAAAAACTGTAATTATTATAATTATTATATTTCATCTGTTGAAGTTTGTTAAATGCAAACGAAACGTTACGTAACACAGAAGATAATTACAATGAATTGAAGGAAGTTTAGCTGCGTTAATTATTTTCTATCCAATTTTCAAACATATGGACAGCTGTATTTGTTTGTACACAAGAAAAAATATGATAACCTCTTTTTAAAGCTCTTACAGTGTGTTTCGTGTTCATTACAATATTTTCCCGCCTCCAAAACCCCTGTTTCCCAAATAAAGCTCCCGTACGTCACGCGGCACAGCTGCGCCAATCAGAAAAGGCCACCCCGTTTTCCCCCCTCAAAAACACAAGGGTGAGAAGAGCAAACAGACGACAACGACCAGTGCTGCAGATCAGTGCAACGCCTCGAGCCCCGCGCCTCACGAACTCCAAGAACCAGAAAGGGCACGGCTCCAACACCCACCCAGGGGTCCGCTCCAGGCGAGCTTCAAGTACGTACTTCCGCACATTTCCACTTAATTTCTAACCCCTACCCTTTAGCGTTCCTGCCACCCCCGCTGTCCGGCCACGGCGCCGTCGCCCACCGGGATGCTAAAAATGCAATATTAATGTCGAATGTATTTAAACCGTCTCATTAAATTCGATGCTGAACTCAACATTGTTTTATTTCACCCGACGACAGACAGACAGGTGGCTGGTCCTTCAACCCGCTTCACAGTGACCTACTTTTTGGATGTGGTTCGAAACCTCTTTTGACAAAAAATATTTAAAAAACATCACAAAATCATTCCGATTTGCCCCATTTGAAGGTAACAAAAACGTTCTGCCCAGTTAGCATATTTGAGTTCGCTCGATGCCACAGCGCGGGCCGAGAATGTCGGTCTCTGATTGGTCCGCGATGCGCTGCACAATGCTTGATTAATGCCTCAGCTTTCTTTTATGTAGGTAATACGTAGAGTATCTATATAAAATAAGAGTAAAGCAAACGATGACATTTGGGGATCCAAAAGAATGAAGTTTGTCGGAAATGCATAGTTAACTACGTTACTTTGTTATTGTGTAGTTGCACATTTATTAATTATAGTTCTCCTTTTATGAAATGCATTAATACAACACATATATTTATAAATAGGCACTCTAGTAATACTGTACGTTTAGACAGTTACTAGATCCACAGATGCATAAGTAAAACGTAAAATTATTGTTCAATAGATATAATGTCTGCTTTTATTTATTTACACTTGGAATAGCTCTGATATAGTAGGTCAACACCTAATTGCAACTTAAATTGATTACCTAACATTCCAAAATGCATATGAACAAAATAAAATCCATCAATTGAAATAGTTTATACCAAAAATAAATTTTCATACATCTTTTGAAGTACATTAACATAAACTGTAGAAGCTTTACAAGAAAATAATATAAGCAGCAACTACAACAAGTATTAAAAGACGACGAAATTCAAAATAACAAATAACTAGTTATATTTATACAATTCACCTTAAGCAGTTTCTGAATAAGATAAAAATATGCATTTCTTAACACCAAAACAGGGAAAATCTTGTCTGTTCATCTAGATAGATAGATAGATAAATAGATAGATATTTATTGGTGCTAATATGCAACAAATGCATTCACGTGCTTACTGTATGTTAATTCATTAATGCTCATAAATAAATAAAAAATAAGAATACATTTCAGTTTCTAAAGGGAATCCTCTAATTATTTAAAATTTAATGAAATTATTTTATGTGTTTAAGTTTTTATGATTATCACAAATGTGAATTTATTTAACAATATGTAGTGGGTGTTCAACTTGACAGAATTCAGTTTAAAAGAAAAACTTATTTTAGTGTAATTTTTTTTAATTTGTAGTTTATGGGAAGACAAAGCTATCATTTGACTGACATTTTTGATTTTACCGTGTAATCATACTAACTTATATTTTATTGTAAACACTAACAATTAAACTTGTATATTTACCCAATTTTAACCTCTTGTTATCAATTTTAAAATATTGAAATATAAAATAATAATAGGTATAAAAGCTGAACAGTGTCAATCATCGTAAGAAAATAGATATAAAATTTAGGAAACTTCAAATCTTAACAGTCAGACATTTGTAGAATAATTTAGATAAGCACTGCACTGAAAATGTTTACAAAATTTATGAGGACAACACTGGAAGCTAGGCAACCCAAATGAGATCTAAGCACGATAATACTCGTATAGTATTACAACCATATATCTAATACTTACGTATTATATATATGATGACAACCAAAACTTGGAAATCTATTTAAAATCAAGTTAGTACATCATGGGAAGTGTAAATCATGTCTAAGTTGGTTTCATACAATCAATATATAATTTAAGTCAAGCAGCTTTCAAGTAATGACGGTTGATCTATAAATTGAAGATGTTACTGTTTTGTTAAGGCATTGTAACATTTTCCATGATTTAAGTACCTATGTACTAGTTTAACCTCAGTTTTTAAAACCGTATACTAGCATAGAAAATGTTGAAACACGTATATGTCTTCCAAAGCTCCCAAATGGATATGTCAAATTTGAATGTTATTTACAAAGTGTCACAGATTGACAATCAAGCAGTCTGGCCTGATTTTAAATAGCTTTCTAATTTCTGGTTGGAATACTCTGTTTATAAGCAATCTATCTTTTGAATTCGGCGCCATCACTAAATCCCACCTCCTTTTTATAATTGGTCAGCACGGTGTAATAATTAATGGCTGCTGGCGTAAATATACGCCTAGTTATAACTGTGTATGGAATCTTGTTGCTGAACAGGCTCTATATGAGAGTAGTTGTTTTGAATCATTTGATGTAAACCATTTTGTTGCAACGTGTGGTTTATGCAATTGTCCATCATTTTTAGTGCTAAGCTAGATCGTCTGGGCATTAGTTGTTTCTTCGAAGTTCACATTATTTAAGTAAGTAAACACATTGGAACTCAATTATAAAAAATTTTAAATTCATAAGTAATCATACGCAACTGAACCTAACTAAATGTTGATAGGCGTATTGTTTTCAGATTTGCAATGGACGTGAAGCAGGAATTACTTGACAATAATTTGTGTAGTACAACAGCCACCACGTTGCATGAACCACTGATACAAGTTGAAGAAAATAAAGTAGTTGCAAACGTACGTGTACAGCAAGATGTTATCGAAGGAACTACTGTCGACAGCACAACTTATCACGAATTGAATATTAAACAGGAGGAAGTTGATATAAAAGATGACCTGCCATCTGCCTGTGCAGCAGACGGAAGCATTTTAGAAGAACGGTTTGTTTGCAAAGTCTCAGAAACTCTAGCGGAAGGCAAGAGTTCGTGTTCTTTTTACCCCAGTAAAGCAGTAGTGAAACATGATTTAGTTAACCACGTGAGAACACATACAGGGGAAAAACTTCATTCATGTTCAATTTACGAACATAAAACTGTTCAGAAAAGTGACTTAGTTCGACATGTCAAGATACATACAGGAGAAAAACCTTATTCTTGTTCAATTTGTGAGTATAAAACAGACCGAAAAAGTAGTTTGGTTCAACATATAAAAGTACATACAGGAGAAAAACCTTATGCATGTTCAATTTGTGAGTATAGAGCAACTCAGAAAAATGTTCTAGTTCAACATATGAGGGTACATACAGGAGAAAAACCTTATTCATGTTCAATTTGTGAGTATAGAACAAGTGTGAAAAGCCATTTAGTTCCACATATGAAGATACATACAGGAGAAAAACCTTATTCTTGTTCAATATGTGAGTATAAAACAGAACGAAAAAGTAGTTTGGTTCAACATATAAAAGTAGTACATACAGGAGAAAAACCTCATTCTTGTGCAATTTGCGAGTATAAAGCAGTTCAGAAAAGTGACTTAGTTCGACATGTGAAGATACATACAGGAGAAAAACCTTATTCATGTTCAATTTGCGAGTATAGAACAAATAAGAAAAGTCATTTAGTTCGACATATGAAAAAACATACAGGAGAAAAACCTTATGAATGTTCAATTTGTGAGTATAGAACAAGTGTGAAAAGCCAATTAGGTCCACACATGAAGATACATACAGGAGAAAAACCTTATTCATGTTCAATTTGTGAGTATAGAGCTGTTCAGAAAAGTACTTTAATTCAACATATGAAGATACATACAGGAGAAAAACCTTATTCATGTTCAATTTGCGAGTATAGAGCTGTTCAGAAAAGTACTTTAGTTCAACATATGACTATACATACAGGAGTAAAACGTTATTCATGTTCAATTTGCGACTATAGAACAAATAAGAAAAGTCATTTTGTTCGACATATGAAAAAACATACAGTAGAAAAACCTTTTTCATGTTCAATTTGTGAGTACAAAGCAGTTCAGGAAAATGTTTTTGTTAAGCATATGAAGTTACATAGAATAGAAAAACATTAGAATGATAACCTCGGGGTGCCGTTGATAGTTCAAAAACTCGTTCAGTGAGAAAATCCAACAACTGTTATGTATATTTTCCTTAGTTATATCTTATGCAACAAGCAAGGTGCCATAAAGTTTATGTTGTGGATTCTCCTAATTTTTCTTTTTCAAAATGCTTCTGCTTCTACTCGTGTATCATAAAAACTAATATAAAATTAAACTTTAGTGTAAATGATTATGCAGCACAATATATCTAATATAAAGTTAATTGTTGGTGTAAATGTTTGGTACAATAATGCAAGATAAAGCAAATTTACGAGTTTTTTTGTAGTTCCTGAAGTTAGATACCTAAGTAGAGAAATTTCAAGCGAAGCGTGATAATTAACATAGGGTCAAAAGTCGTAAGTATATACAGTGTGCGGAAAAAGTAACGAAATGTCATCACTTTTTTAGTATTGATTTAAAAAAAAGTTTTAACCACACGTTACTATGCAAAGAATACTTCACTTAGCCGTGATCTTTAGTTGATCTTTAGGGCTTCTCGTTATTCGCGGGAAATCCCAATTGCCTACAGAAGCGGGACGTTACTTGTCCCGCTTTTTATCTCCTTCAAGAAAAAATTGCAAAGTGTAAAACTGAAATTAATACGAAACTAGGCGCGGTAACGTTAATAAAGCGACAAACTGGCAATTTAAAAAAATTTAAAAATAGTGGAACTTTCACTTATAATACCATGAGTAGTCAAAGTTATGTCGACTATTTTTGCGGTGGTGTCACGAATGTCCATTGCGCTTTGGTACGATTAGGACGAGTGCGATAGCACGAGTCCTAATCCCAAGCGCAATGGACATGAGTAGTGATACCACCGCAAAAATAATCTACTTAACTTTGACTAAGAATGGTATTCGAGAGACTATTTAATGAACCAAACTACTTTTTCAAATTAGTTTTCAGTAAATCTAGCAACAAACTACGCAATTTCTATAGTAACAGAACACTAATATTGAATTTTTCTAATAAAAATCACATTTGTTTAAAATAGTCACTTGAATACCTTCTAGGAAGATATATCCGCTGATATTTTTTTGATTGGTAAAGAAACGTCAGAATTCTGGATTTTCATTGGTCACTTTTTGACAGATGACAGGTGAATTGAATAGTCAAGGGTAATACCACAAGCAGTGGATATATTTTTGACAAATATTTTGTCGTTTCCATGTAAATTATTGCGTTTAAACTTCACGATACAAAATCACATCAAAAATGTCACGAGCCGAAGGCGAGTGACATTTAAATGTGATTTTGTTGAGTGAAATTTGCAATAATTTCTATGGAAATGGCAAAATATTTAAAAAAAATATATCCACTTCGAGTGGTATTTGGGACGACTATTTAACAATATTAATACATAACGATTAACTTTATTGAAAAATAATCCAACAATTAATATAATTATTCCTTCTCAATTAAATTCAGCGGAATACTTCCAAAACACAGCATTTTAAAGTTTTTAAAACAAGCCACACAGTTTGTTGGGGCTTAGTGTTACTTAACCTAGCGATATCACTAAGGACAGAACATCGTTGCTAAGCGATACTTCGCAACAAGGCTATTTATTTTTTGAGTACGTACATTGTTTTGTGAATATTTTGCATGGTGCCCAATATTCAGTGATATACTGCTGTTATTGGTTGAAAAAAGCAAATGTCTGTAATGTGATTGGCTTATATGTTATAGTGTTGAATAGTCAATACAATTTTTCGTTAAAAACGACCTTCACGATCACTGCAAATAATTACTATTGTCATTGATGTTTGACGTTTATGATAATTCATTATTAATTTTGTTTTGCTTAATGTCGCTAAGTTACCTGGATCTTTAGTCCAGTCGTTGAAGATTTTCAACACCGAATTCTTTGAACCTTGACCGATTGACGTGAAATTTGGTGAGTAGTTAGGGTATGACTCAAGTATCAAAAGTGACAGCGCCGATGTGCGCTTTTGTACTGAGAGTGGATGCCACCCCTTCTCGGCGGTGGAAATGCGTTCACTCAAAATAACCCCGGAAATGGATAGAAGGGCAAATTCTAAGTAAAAAATGTTCTATAAAGTTTTTTCGATGGATCGATATTTTTCGAGTTATTCGCGATTGAAAACTTAGATTCTTCGTGATAAAAATGCACGTTTTTGGACGGTTTCTCGTGAGTAACTCGAAAACTTCGCGTTCTATCAAATAAGTTGTAATGACCAAAAATTAAACTTTATTTTAGTATTACTCATGTAATCCAAAAGTTTGGCCGTGTTAGAATGCGTAATTTTCGAAAACAAATATGACGAAAATGAAAAACGTATTTTTCAAATTTCTTTAAAAATACCTTATTTTCAAAATAACAAACTAAAAAAAACGTAAAACATGATATAGTACAAAAATGTGGGTATTTTCTCATCCAAAATTTAGTTTTTTTAAAATTTCTGTAGGATAAAAAATAACGGAGATATAAATGTTAAAAGTTTGAATTATAGTGCGCGGACCACCCCTCCCGAGCCCTTCAACTCTTTACTTTTTGAAAATTCAGGGTTTGGGCATGTTGAAATGTATATGATCTTGTAGCCCTTGAAATTACCTGTAAACTGGTACGTACTAAAACAACTGAAAACTATGTTTTTTAAATGGAATAATATGAGTTTCATTAACAAAAACATTTATTTTTAAATTGTTTTACGTATTTTTGATTTTTTAAAAGCTACTTCTAAAAAAATGGCTAATATGGTACATCGTTGAAAAGCCCTTTTGTTGTATTTTTCAACTGTTTAATGAAACTCATATGGTTCCATTTAAAAAAACATAGTTTTCAATTGCTAAAGTACGTTTGGTGCTATAACTCGGTCATGAGAAATTTTTAGAGCCAAGTGGAGTTTGTTTTGCATTTTTGTTCGATTGTTAGTGCATTGCCGTGATTCATGGCCTACTTTGGTTAAAAAAAATTATTTTGAAAATTAATAAGTTCCAAAATTTAAATTTAAGAATGCTATCATAAACCACTTTTAGTGCTGATTTCAAATGTCTAAAAATATACAGGGTGTTTTATTTAAAAAACCAAAGTTGTGTATCGCTACATAAAAATAGGAGCCCATGGCTTAAATTGGTTTACGTCAACTTTAAGGTTGTGCACTGGCATTGGAAAAAAAAATTGATATCTCTTATTATTTACGAAGTTACGAGCTGTCTGGCGATTTACCAACACCCTGTATATATATATATATATAGTGATACCTGTTAAGTTGTCACTTCCGGGGCACAGATCTGACGGACTGACCTCCACCTTTTCTACTAATATTATATACAAAATAAACCCATATTTGTGCTGAGGGGAACTTCCGCTAGAGATCCATCAAAAGAGGGGAAACAATTTTTGGAAATAAAATTTTCATATATAATGTTCATATGTGAGATAGAAAGTCACTTCCGCAGGTGATTAACATACGGAACCATATACAGTCTGTTCTATAAAAAAGGCCCCGCCTTCTAGCTACTTTATTATTTATTTTAGACCCAATAAACCTTATATCAAATCAAATGGCACATAAAAACCTACATTTGAACACTATCAAAAATTTTTTATCTTCAATTATTTCAGAGTGGTGACGTCACGTGCAATTTTTTTAAATGACACGGTATATATTTTTTGACATTTTCTGGTAGAGGTTTTTTTAATCTTTTCAACAATATAAATATTTCATGCACTTGCATAAAAAAAATTTCGTGAAAAATTACAAAACTTTTTCACAGTGGGAGGCCATGATACAAAACTGTAAACAAAAGTGTAACTCAGAAAAACAAAACAAATAGTAGCCAAACGCTTTAACTGTCAGATTTCAGAATAATCTAAAGTGTTTATGGTTTTGTTTTTCTGAGTTACACTTTTGTTTATAGTTTTGTATGGTGGCCTCCCACCGATATAAAAGTTTTTTAATTTTTCTCAAAAATTTTCTTATGTAAGGGCATAAAATATTTATATTGTTGAAAAGAGAAAGAAAACCTCTACCAGAAAATGTCAAAAAATATATACAGTGTCATTTAAAAAAATTGCACGTGACGTCACCACTCTGAAACAATTGAAGATAAAAAAATTTTGATAGTGTTAAAATGTAGGTTTTTATGTGCCATTTGATTTGATATAAGGTTTATTGGGTCTAAAATAAATAATAAAGTAGCTAGAAGGCGGGGCCTTTTTTATAGAACAGACGGTATAAGACATGAATCGCACGAAGTCACATCCGCCAGTGTTGTCAGTTTTTCATATTATAACGCTTAGAATGAAATAATCGCAGCCGTGTCTTCTGACAAGAAATGTGGATTACTATCAAGCAAATATATTCTATTTTAAAAGAAGGTACTTTTCAGCACGTGAATGTGAAACGCATTAATTAATATGTGCCGTTAAATAGGAAACGCCAATCTGTAACGCAAAGTATAAAAATACAAAAATACAATTTTTTGTACGTCCGGGAGTAGAAATCAGTTTCCAGGTTAAAAAAATCATGACAGAAATAATGTGTTATGCCCTAGGGAAATAATAACTTTATTATTTCCCTAGGGAGTAAAAACGATTATTATATTTTCAGAGACTACTAAAATGTGTAAATCTGTCAAAATTAAAATATCAATAAATCAGGTTAAACTATTCTTTCACTTTTAATCTTACTTGGGGCGTGACAAAAAAGTATATAATCCTCAGGAGAGGATGCTATTATTCCCTCGGTGCTTTTTAACGCTCGGGCTTCGCCCTCTCGCTACAATTGCACCTCGGAAATAATCATGCATTTCTCTCCTTTGGTGTATAATGTACTATTTTACTGTGGCGTAATATTATTGATTATTACACACAACTGTCACATGACTGACATGAGCCAATGAAAACCATGCATTTTCTGAAAATCGACCAATCTCGAACTGCTTAGCTGATAAGCGCCCGTGGGCTGCTTACCAAGCGATAAGCTCCCTATGGATGATTATCGACCCCGTGGATGTCTCATAATTAGAAATTGAAATGCAACACACAAGCAATTTCTGTTTTTTTGCATTATTAGATCAATTTTAACTCATAATTCGTATACGGGTTTTCTGTAATAATCTTCAAAACATAAATGCGGGCGACAGACTTACATATAATTTTGCCCGTGCCAAGAGCCATCGTGCTAGTTGCCCTTAGAAAACTGCCCTCGGGCAAGCCCTCGGGACAGTTTTCATTGCAACCAGCACTCGACCCTTGGCGTGTGAAAAATTATCGGCAAGTATGTCTCGCCCTTGTTATATTACTATTGAGAAGAGTTATGATGTAACATTAATTTAACAGATCATGTACTTAATGTTGAATATTTAGGTGTAATTTAATAATTTCAATAACAAAAAAAAATTAGTTTGGCTTATGTTAGCATAACAAATTTGATTGGATATCGATTTCAAATCCATGACAATTGCCAATATGACAACCAAAATGTATGAAATGTTAGTGAAAAAATATTTTTCGCCTACTGTGCTAATATTACTAACAAAATATATTACTCTATTAACCTTTCAACCAATGTCTACATTTGGTTTGTATAATACTGATATTAATCATTTGATGTAGATACACTGTGTGTGTAATAGGTAATTATAATTCTCATTAAATTCCTACATCAACAAGTCTTTTTATGAACCTGTTTTTTATAATAATCTGATTCGAGAAATACATAGCAAATACACATAATGCTAGAT
Source organism: Agriotes lineatus (assembly GCA_940337035.1). NCBI lineage: Eukaryota > Metazoa > Arthropoda > Insecta > Coleoptera > Elateridae > Agriotes > Agriotes lineatus. The sequence continues at coordinate 53,007 of CALNHX010008619.1, forward strand.
TTGATTATTTTTATATATTTTTCATATTTTATGCTTAACCATTTCTGTCCTCGGTAGTTTACACTCTATTGATTTGATAATTTATGTTCAATGTTTGAGACCTTTGAGATACATCTCACGAGCTCTAATCAGAATATAGATCGCCCAACTGACAGACTGACTGAACAGACTCTTGTTACCCGTAGCTTTGATGAAATTAATTGTATGAAGAGTTAATTAATCTATAAACCTAGAAATCTGTTTTGTTTCCAACATCACAGAGGAAAAATAACGTTGAAAATAAAGTAAATTTAAGAAAACATTTGTATTAAATCAGTAATTACAAAATAAAGATATATAAAATAAAATACAGTTCGTAAATACAATAGAAAATCAAAATAAAATACATTTCGTAAATACAATAGAAAATAAAAATAAAATAGTTACAATATTAATTTTGAATTTGCTTTTTAATTAAATGTTGAATTTTAGACTTTACTACTGTGATAGATCTATTTATTTTATACTTTTTGAGAAATTCTTTTATTTCCGTAGAAGCGGGATAACGTTCTTTTCGTATGTATGTAGAGAATTCCTTTTTCAAAACATGTAATTCTTTATTGGACCATGCTAAAAATACAATATTAAAATTTTGTTTTTAGAATCTACTTATATGACTTACAAACTCTTTGCTGTGAAGATTTGGGGGGACGCTTATAACGTTCATCTTGGTCATTATTGGAAATTTCATAATTTGTATCAGTATTATCACCATCTGAAATGAAACCATGTACTTTAAATTAATTTTTGTATATAATAATTTTACTATTGTCGTGCATTTCTATATCGTGCGACAATTCTACTTCATTGGAAAAAACTTCTTCATTTAGATCTTTGTTTGCACTCGTTGTATACTCTACATTCTGAAATCTTTTTGTTTTAAGACAATCCTCAATTCTAACTTCGATTTCCTGATGTATACACTGTTCAATCTGAATATCAGATGTAGTATTGTTTTTTCCTACAAATAAAACCAAAATTAAGTTACACAAGTATTAGTAAATGTTAAAGAAAAAGAGTTTATGTAAAAAAGTAGATAACTTAGTTTAGTGCAAAGTTGACATATACCGATATTTATATCTTCTTCAGCAAATTCGACATTTGGGTCCAAATCAATATCTGCTAGAGATTTTCCTTTATATTGTACAGGTAAAGATCCTTTTTCTATCATAAGCTGCAATTTAGAAACTTTAGCAGTCTGGTAAACATCTACTAGTAATCTAAAAAACGAAGTTAGAACGTTTACATTTTAAAGTAGGTATCTTTAATAAAATAAAAATAACAGATGATTAAAAAAACTCATCCTGTAAATTAAAAAAAACATTTACTGGGGATAAGTTTCTTTGTATCTGTGGTTTTTACTTACTCGTAAAATTCTTCATGGGTTTTTTTGGGTATGACCCATAAAATTTGAAAATTGTTTGGTTTCGTTGGGACTTAAGTTAAGAATTTGCATAACCGTTGCAATTTGTTTACGTAGTGTATTACTTGAAAATGCTTCTGGAGATTCTAATTTTATTCTTTTGCCGAAATTGGCAATTAGCAGATCTTTTTTGGCTTCAAGGGCAAAAGCATCGGGTTTCATGAGATCAAATACCTGCATATGCACATTAATAATTATTATTTTATGTCACATCCTTAATTTTATAACTAGGCATACCAACTTCCGAATGAAGTATAATTAATTACATTTGAAACTTTCATAGACTATACCTAAAAATTTCTGTAACTTTGCTGAATTCAAAATCTGTTTTAAATTATTTGTAAATTAATTACAAAAATTAAATAGTTACCCAATACTACTACTTCTACTACTCAAAATTGTGAGTTGGCTAGTTATAACATTAAAGACATCAAATGGTGTTTTATGTCATGGTACTTACTCGTTCCTTAACATGTAACTTTGAAATTACATTTGTAGGGTCCATAGCACATGCAGTTAAAGTTTGCGACAAAGACAGAGGGTTTTTCTGTTTGATATTGTTGAAGGAACATCCTTTAACGTGACGTTTTAAATATTTCTTTTTATATATTCCCTTACAGTAGGGGCAGGGGTAATATTTTGAATTTTCCAAATTAATAATTTCTTGGCGTTTTGGTCTTATTACTTGGTTTATGTATAAGTCAAAGTTGGTGTCGTTTCGTAATAATGCGACAGCATATCTTCTCTCTTTACTTTTTAAGGGGTAATCCAATATGTTTTTACTTCCATTTCATCCTTATGATGTCTTTCTATATGTCTCATAAACTTTTTATTATTAATCTCTTCTTGACAAAATTTACATCTAATTTGTTTTTCATTGCGTTTCTTTTGCTGTATTAAAATAGTAAGAATACAGTAAGATAATAGTAATCTATGCAAGTTTGTAAATGGGGCTATTTGCACCGAGTGAGTTTCAGGAACGAGACGTAGTTGAGCTCCCTAAAGAAACGTGGTTCAAAAAGACAGTTCGGGGTGTGTTTCATACACTACCTTTCTACGACCAGACTGCAATTAATAAAAAATTGTGAAAGTTGAATGGTTTTCTAAATTTTTAATAAACGTCATTATGGCACGCACGAAAAAGTTACTTTTTTTACTCCAACCACAATACCAAACTTTATGCATCGAAATTAGTGAAAAATAAACTGTTTTTAACTGTCGCAGAAAAAATTAATTACCAAATTCCTACTAACTACAATTGAAGGCATTAGTAGAAAAAAAATACTTGAAATGACGTTTTCAATAGTCATACGTACTTCAGTCAGTGTTCGGGGGGAGGTGGTGCGTGGAACACCAATGGCTCACTAACTTCCAAAATTTCTGGTATACTAGTACAATGTGTTGAAGAACTTTCAGTATTTTTGTCCAAATAATCACAAATATCAAAATCCTTGTCTCTGTCATCATCACATTTCGATTCGGATATGTACATTGTATACGTACTACTGCCACTGAAACGGTCTTCAGGCTTAATGACAAACTTATGAATAGAATCTTTTTTATCATTAGCATGAGAACCACCCAAGAGGGTAATATCAGTATTAGTATTTCGATTATCATTGTCAGGTTCATCTACGAAATTGTAAATGCAACTAGTTTTGTTTTTGTTGTTTTCATTTTTGGAAATGCAAGCGTTATTATTTTCACTTAAAAGTTCAGTTTTAGAATACGCCAGAAAGTCCTGGTCATCAATCCATTTCTACAACAGCAAATTGTGTGTAATTAATTATTAACCTAACCGCATGGGTTAAAATTCAGGTAACCCAAAAATTTATCAAATGGGCATCACAACAACTGAGAAACTACAAATGAAAGTTATGCGTATTTAAAAGCCTCCCTTAAGCCATTAGAGATTTTAAATTATTGTTCACGTAGATACCACAAGCCGGTGGCCAACAGAGGCGCGTTAATTGTCCATTTTAGAATATGCGATAAAGATGATGCCAGAATAGTACAATTTAGGATAATTTTGTTAAATGTATAGTAAGACGTAATGATATATTACTTATACGTGCTCACAAAATAATTAATTTATTATTATAAGCATTGATTATAAATATGAGAACTTTTGAGAAAACGTACATAATTAAAATATAGCCGAACTCTTAACTGCTTTTTAGCTCAATTCTCGAATATCTGCCCCGGTACCTTACAGCCACCTGTCCTTAAATAGGGTTCTTTATGGTGTACGTTAAGGTAGCTTCGTTCCAAAGACGGGGAAGTCCCCGAATGGTTAGGTCATAAGCGTGCAGCATACAGGATTTCATTGCATAACTGATACTTTTTGTTAAAATATTTCGAGAACCGAATGAACTCAGAAATACAAGTTTCTCATATCAAAACATACAATAAAAATAAACCGAATGAATTAACGTTTCGTCTTTTACTAGCAAAGAAAGGAAAACATTAATGCTTAATAATTAGTGATGGGAAGAGTAGAACACTTTGAGAAGCGGAATATAATTAATTTGAATGCAGAACAAGCGAATGTAACTATTTATTCCAAATGTATGTCACACCAGTAGTATTTATTCAACTCAATTCGTACCCATCGTAAATCGTAATGTTATGACTCGATTGTATCGCTTAGTCAACACTAGTGGATCGGCACAATGCAATATAAAAAATCCTTGAACATATGCGTCTTATTTATTCTCGACTATTAATATGCTGCATACGGCATACTCCAATGACATAAGGGCTCCTTAGCAATTTTTTACGTTAACCCACAACGGAAATACCAGCCCTTATTGCAGAATAATCTGCATTAACTTCTGTTGAAACACCAATCAAAGTACATAGGTACTTACACGAGTCTTTTCAAAATTCGTTCGTCGTAATCCTTCCGTAGCTAAAGAAGTGTTTTTTGATAATTCAATTTCTGTAATTTAAAAAATAGGCTTCAAAGTTTTAAAACGTTTAGAAACGGACGGGCATAAAATATTAAAATGTACCTTAAGTTAAAAATGTGAAATAATTTTAACACATTTACTTTGGCAATTGGTATTATAAGCGCAAAGATTGATAAAAACTTACCTTTGTTTAGTGCCATTTTCACCAACAAATGACCCCTGATTCCCTGCATTATTAAACGACAAATCGGACTGACTCGATGTGGACGATTCCAACCAGTTCAGCCCATGTGAAATTCACGACTAAAGCAACTATTCACGCCGTTTACAACGTTGTCATATTTTGGAAGTGACTTGTGCGAGTTTATTCATACAAACTTTGGCAAATACATCGGAAGTCGCTACGTACTACAGTCAGTGTTCGGGGGGAGGTGGTGCGTGGAACACCAATGGCTCACTAACTTCCAAAATTTCTGGTATACTAGTACAAGGTGTTGAAGAACTTTCAGTATTTTTGTCCAAATAATCACAAATATCAAAATCCTTGTCTCTTGTGCGAGTTTATTCATAAAAACTTTGGCAAATACATCGGAAGTCGCTTCGTACTAGGAGTACCTGAGCGCTGAAGTGACGGCAGCGCCAACGGTTATACGCCGAACTAATTGACGAACTCACTTTGATTAGGGGGTCAAAGTCACCTCCAGAACAAAATTGGGATTTGAGCTCTGGACGACATCTACAATCGAATTGCTTAAAAATCATAGCAAAACGTTGTCACTTCCGAAATCGGAAGTGACAGCGTTATATATGAAGTCACAGCGTGTGTGCGATACCTATTTCGGAAGTGACTTAGTATACTTTATCAATATATATATATATATATTGATGCCTGTTAAGTTGTCACCTCCGGCATATAGAAAGGACGACCTGACCTCCAGGTCTTCCTTTTGGTCTAGTGATAGAAATTTGGTATATTTATGATGAGGGGGACTTAGACAATCCGGATTTCAAAAGAGGGGAAACAATTTCTCTTTTTGCAGGATCATATATACAGTATAGAAAAGGTGAGTGCCGACCTCCAATATATATATATGAAAAAGAAACGTACACATCATTGTTACCTCCAACACTGTTGCCAAATCTAAACATGATTCATTTGTTTTCAAAACAATTAATGGCGCGGGACGTGTGG
>CALNHX010008620.1:0-58541 GCA_940337035.1 Agriotes lineatus
TTTGGGAAACGGATAGGTTTACTTGCTAGTTGAACTGCTTCAGTAATATTTGTTGTAAGGGCTTCGATGCTTGCGTCAATATCCTTTTCATATATAAGGTGGCTTGGGTTCACAAGTCGTGTGTCCAGATTCTCTTGAAATGCTTCCCAATCAATATATCCTTTAATAAGTTTTGGAAAACAAGGGATATATAGAGGAGTAGTACTGAAGGTAATTAATACTGGAAGGTGATCCGAGTCGAGTTCAGGGATTACTTTTTGTTGGATGGGCAGATGGAAGTTCTTGGCTACAATAAGATCGAGAATGTCAGGTTGGTGATCTAATCTGTAAGGATAATACGTAGATTCTGTTGGTGCTATAACTTGTAGCTGATGTTTTACTACAATGTTATGTAATTTCGTTCCGCTGGGATTATTTGTGCGGCATCCCCAGAAGGTGTTTTTACTGTTCAGATCTCCAATAATTAGTGACGGTAGCGACGGGTGAGATGAGTTGATGACGTCAGTTTCCGTGAGCGTTTTATTGGGTTGCTTATAAGCTGCTGTTATTAACATTTGCTTATTGCTAGTTGTTTTGATGATCACTGAAACTGTTTCTAGGTTGACCGCCTGTGAAGTAATGAGTGTATCGAACTGAAGGTATCGCTTGATAATAATTGCTACTCCTCCCCAAGCAGTTTGTGCTGGTCTGTCATTACGAAATATATAATATCCGCTAATTTTAAAAGTTTCTCCCTCCGATAGGTGGGTCTCGGTCACACAAGCAATGTCAACATTGTATCTTGCTAAGAATGATATGAAGACCGATCTTTGAGATTTGATTCCATTCGCGTTCCAATTGAGGATTGTTAAATTTTGAAGGCTTTTGAGTGAGTTATCCATTGAAAAAACTAGGCAGAATGTGTTTTGTTATAAACGATTTGATTTGGGATAAGTGGGGTATTATTAATTGCTGGATAAATTGCATTATGGTTTCTAGGAGGGAAGAGTGTGGAGATTGGGAATCGGTATTGTTTGGTTGGCTGCCGAGTTGATGTGAGTTCGATTGTGCCGCTTGGCTGTAGGAGATGCTGTTCGGTGTATTTGATAAGGGGCTGAACTCTCTGGGGGTTACTCTTGTGTTTCGGATTGGAGTGCGCTGTTTTAAAAGTTCTTGATGATGGGGACATCCTCTGTAGCTTGCTGGGTGGGCTCCACCGCAGTTAACGCAATGGGGGGGATCATCTTGCTTCTTATTACAGGCATTAGGGGCGTGTTCGTTGTTACATTTGACACAACGTGGTTTAGCAGAGCAGTAGTTCTTGGTATGCCCATATTTTTGGCACCTATGGCACTGAGGAATATTAGTGGATTTTTTTCTTGCTTCGACTGTGACTATTGAGTGGAATATAGTTTTTAAATTGTAAATCTCTCGGCCGGCTTCATTTGCAGGTAATATGACTGCACATATGGGGATTGGTTTTTTGACATTATTTAGTAAGCGGGTCACGGTTGTTACAGGCAGTTTCTTTGCTAAGAGTTCCTCTTTGATTTCGGCGTCCGTGAGTGATATTGGCACGTTTTTAATAACTACCGATAGAGGTTTTTCATTGGGATTTTGAAACGTATGAAATTCCACGGAGTTGTTCAAATAGAATTTAGTCAATTTACGGAAGTCATCGCAATTAGTAAGGTTTATTTTGAGGTACTTACTGCTATAAGATGTAGTGAATTCTCTTTCTTCGGTAATCAGCTTAATATCGTTAATAATTTCCTGGTGGTTATTGGCATTGTGAATAAATATTGGTGGGATTTTAGCTTTGCTAGTTACTGGGTTGCTGTCTGGATTTGGTGTTTTTGATTCACTGGTACTCGTCTCCTGTGTTGATAGTGGGAAATACGGGTTGGTTTTGATTAGTTCTTCAGCGTTCCAAGTATATCTTTTTACTACATCGTTGACAGGTGGCGATAAGTGATCGGAATTTCGCTTATTGTTAGCACTGGACTGATCCATTGTCAATAATTTATTGTTTATTTACCCAGCCCCGACGGGCCGAGTTTTTGAACTTCCGGTAGCTAATCGCTAATGTACACTTTGATTTCACTGGTTTAAAACGAATGTATCTTGTTAATACCACGAATTTATCGGATAGCGCCCAGCCAGCTGAGTGCATGCACTGATAACGCGCGTTGCACGAAATACATCCACTCGCTTCGAAATCGTCCGCCGGACTTCAGAACACAGTTAATTTGGTGCCAGCTGTGAATGGTCTCACCAGACCCGACACCGCAAAAAAACTTCCGCCCACCGTGGAATTCCAATCGATGAATTGTTTTATGCAAACCTAACGCTATATCGACTGCGCTATTCGACCTCTAACCAGATTAAACAAGTTTTATGAATATTTGATTACAAACTAAAACGAGATCATTAAAACTACGGTGTTACAAATAACTATGTATATAATTAGTGACTAAACTGTGCTTTGTTAGTTTTATAGCACTCGCTAACTCTCATGATCAACTCTTTTACCATACGTTATAAAATATAGTATTATAGAACGAAAAATGTAAATGTTTGTGTTTCAAAAGATGGCTGTAACACACTTCTGCATTCAAGTAAGCCGTAATTTATAGCTGATAAGCGCACACATTTCTTAAACAGTTCATTGCTTTGTAAACTCAAAATAAAGCAAGGGCCAACTAAAGTCATTTACTTATTGATTGAAACAAATGTATTACAAATGATCGTAAATCTACAAAGTAGCATCAAAATTGCTCGTTTATATTAGTATCGTTCATTAACTTTACAGAAATTATATTTGCAATTTACACAACTTATTACACTTAAAAATTAGTTTACATGTAACGAAGTAAAAGATGCACACAGGCTAGCTTCAGTTGAACATGGGCAGGGTTTTACTCTGAATGCGTAGTCGAATTCGCTAAGGTGATTAATGTTAGTTAAGCGCGAAGCTGGTGAATGAATTACAGTGATGTTCTAAGGGTTTTACCAGAGAAGAGTTTATCGGAGATGGGTAGTGGATGCTGTTCTCGGCTCCAATATGTGTATCTTACCTTAAAACCTTGTTTTAAAACGTGTAACTTCAAAATACGCGCGGTACACTGGGATTTACAAATGTAAATCACGCAGTAATTTGAAACATCTGTTCAGATAATGTTCATTACCGTTCAGATAACAGTCACCAGCAAAAGGCCAGAATCGCAACATGATATCAAGTTGCAGGCAAAGAACATACAACGTTAAATAATAAATTCGTTACAGGGCGTCGAGCGAAATATTGAGCCGGCGGCTGGAATGAACATCGGACGAGCAGATTATTGCCTTGCGGAACGTCAATAATTTATGAAATCCCATTGGCATAAAATCTGCATGATAATTCAATACGAAATGATAATCGCAAATTTGTAACAGTGATAGCCTACGTTTTGAGAAGCCAATTAAATCTGACAAGTAGTCATCATTTGCTTACTAAGTACGATAATACTTCAACAAACTGCTATTTTCAGAAACAATTCACTCACCACACGCAAACATTGCTTAAAAGGCCAGAATCACGTTTAAGATTTACTAACACGTCTCACGCCGATGGGTGCTTACAGGCGGGTACAAGAATGAAGAACAGTGGCCGGTGAGCGTATAAAATCGCGACAGCTGAACAGAAGAGCTAAAATTACTTCTTTGTAATTCTGGTTCTTTTTTCTTTTTCATTTACAGCTGTCTCTAACAAGTAATATACGTTTTTCTAATTTATTGGGAAACTACTCAGTATCAAAATTTCGCGCAAAAGCTGACGACTGAAATATTGCTTCAAATCTCTACTTAGTATTGTTTTCCTGCATTTGCAAAATCATCATCATTAATTTCACAGCACACTCGATCATCTGAAATGCACATTCTAATAAAAACTAACACCAAATAAAATTATAGTTACTGCAGTAAGTAGGAACCTGTTAACAGTAAACAGGTTGCAACCAGAAATTTTGATTTTTCTCAGGCCTAGGCAGACGACAAACGTTTTCAACTAGAAACCCCAAGTAAGAAAAAACAACAGGATCAACAAAGCTCTCACCTCTCTTCGATTTTGGGAATTCACCTTACACGAGAGCAATAAGCAAACGTACTTTTCTATTGATTTAACCTAAAAATATCTGTTACAGTAAAGTGATTGTAAATTGTGCTCGCTGAACAAGAGCACAAGAATGAAGCTACTAAGGAAAAGTGTACCTGCAGCCAGCAAGCATAGCAAGGTTCGATAATCAGCAAGCCACAGAACAGATTCCTCGTAACGGAAATGGATGAACCTAGGGCAATGGAAAACGCATTGTCGCCTTTAGTCAGGACTTCGATCAAAAAGTATAATGGCTGCACTACCTGCATAAAAGCTACTAAGATTCCCACCTGGAAATAAGATTGAAGATAAACTTTGACAACAGATTTCATCAACTTACTGTTATCGTTCCACCAAGAAGGTTATTTAATTGCTGCGCAGCGTCGCATAGACTTAAATACGCCTTGGTTAATTGTAGTACTTTGTAATCTGGAAAAATAAGCATGCCTTAATGCTGATATTGCATAAGTATTTTTTCATCTTTTTAGTCATTTTTCGTTCATTGTTGAAGAAATTCCTCTTTCAGTAGTTTCCATTTGTATCCGTTGGAAAAACTTGCACATTCTAATTAACCTGAGCTGGACATACTGTAACGAGCTAGTTCGTGTCACCTTTGTATTTAATAATTACCTTGCTATATTTAAGCCAAACTGTATTCTGACATTTTAATTCACTGGTCATCTGCTCTGATTCAGACTTTTAGGTGGTTTTCCTGAGTCAGCAAAGTACCTTCTCTGAGGCGAATGCCGGGGCAGTACTTCTCCACCTTTCCTAACCTTTCTTCCATTCTCTACCCCATCCTATAATTCTCGTTCATGGCTGAAGAGAGACACAAGGTCCCTATAGCAGCCCGCCCCCAGTTGGGGAATTGAAATAACCCTGAACCTTTATTTTTATACATTGCAATAATTAGGTTAAAACGACTTATGCATTAAAAACAGGCAACGAGTCTTTTGCAAGTGAGATTAAAGCCGTTGTGGTTATTAATAAAATAAATGCAAGTTGTGAGCAAACGTAGAGGCGCGCGGGGTCAGTCGCTTACTAATAGGTCAGCGGTGCTTGCGTCCAAATGAAAGAGACGCCACGCAAAGTATTAAAAAGCGCGATTGGTAGCTTCTGTGTGGACCTGCGTTAATAGCAGTCGACCCCTCGTTATTCTTGAACCGAAATACAGCCCCGATAGCAGATAACTACTTTGGGACCAACACCGAGGTACTGCTAATTCTTCATAGCAGGAAGTCGCTTTGCCAGCTTCAAAGAAGCAGTCGATGTAAATGTACGAGACGCATTTGGAGCACTGTAACTCCAGATTATTTTCTATAAATGATCTCGAGAAGCAAATACAAGTTTCAGGAAACTCTGGAAAGGAGAAATATAAATAGTTAATTACGAAGCGATTGTATCGGATTACGCAATAGCGTTAACAAGAAATTAAGCTCCCGAAAGCAACGGACGTGCTGCTGAATCAGAGCGTCAGAATAAAGCGCTTGCATCATTCTCTTGACACATCGCGTCAGCCAGATTTCAAGTTACTGAAGGCAGGGCCGCATTAAGTAAATTCTGCGAGGGAGTAAGCCTGGTTTGTTTGTGTTTTGACTTAGCGTTTAATTTAAGGTGTATCAATGCATGTAGATGCAGCAATAAGCTCTTGGACATTTCCTAGCTATTGTTGATAGCGTATATAGGTAACATTTTTCATGTTACAGTTGTGTACCTTTTTTATGTATTTTCATGCATGTATGTTTTTTCCAGAATATATGTATTTTTATGTAAACCGTTTGGTTATATTTCTAGCGGGATTTGCATGATTACAGGATTATAGGTGACAGCGGGCAGACCAGAACTATCTATATTGACATTCTCCTTAGCTGCACTGAGGTAACAGCGGTCTTGTGCTTCTACAACTGAGTTAACTAGCAAACAAAGAGCAGTCTAAAGTTATGGTAAAGTAGAGTATGGGGGACGGGAAAACAGCATTACAATACAAACCGAGAAGAGATACTCAAATGAACGACTCCAATAGTGCAGCGGCAGCCATGGGCCAATATGACATAAAAATATCCTTGTCAATGTCGATGCAAGAAGGACAAAATAAAAAACCTACTCTGATAAAATTTAATGAGCACTATCTATTGGTTTCGCAAATTTTCAGCAAACAGACTTTTAAAAAAATGCAGATACATCAACTTACCATTAAACCAAAAAACGTTCTCATCTATAGTTGTCTTAAATGTTTGTTTCTGAGTTACCCATTCATTTGCATCACCTGGTGCTTTAACTCCCAGCTTTTCCCGTTGTGATATATATCCGTATATGCTTTCTAAGTGTTTATTTAGAGCCAACAACCTTCTTCCCAAGTTATGCACCATGTGCCAAATTATGTAAAAAACAGAAACGCATATAATATAAACGGCATAAAATCCCCCAGTGCTGGAAAAAAATTGTTTTGCCGTGAAATTCATAGCTCTGAGAATCCTGAAATTGTGAGCACAATACAAAAAAGCCATCAATGGGGCTATCAACATCATAAGAAACGACCAGTATTTTTCGAGTCTTGTATAAGTTGTCCTTACGATAACATCCACCTATAATTTGTATGATTCAATGCATTCTCTGGCTTGGCTTAAAACCTTACCTTATTTACGTACTTTAAATACACTAGCAGAGTTCTAATTTTACTTGGCATAACAAAGGTTCCAAAAAACGAGAGGGTAATCCATCCGCAATGAGCAAGAGCTATGGTGAGTTTATCGGTAAAACTCATTTTCCAGCTTTTAGTTACGGTGTATGAAAAGTAGAGCTCCCAAAGCGCCCTAAAAACTGAGAGCGAAGTTCAGCATGTTTAAGTATAAAACGTGCTTACCTAAGAATCCTCCTACAGCAAAACTGTACAACGCGCAAACAAGACACCATTTTAGATAAACTTTCGAACCTCTTTTTTGAACTACGAACGGGAAATATGTGACTAAGCGGTAGTAATACATAAGCAATTGTGAATTCCCGTACATTTCGGTCGAAATTTGTACTTCTCTGCCCCGAATCATTCTATGTAATCTACTACTTAGTAACAATTGGAACGTTCCTGAGGGTTTGGTGGAAATAAAGAAATGTACCTCACCTTAAAGTTGTGTTTGAAAAATCAATAAACATATTATTTTACCATTAATATAAAAATTAATCTTAGGAATTACCTTACTCTCTAATGACTTCTTGACCAAGATCTCTTACAACCTTTTTATCATGTTATGTGGATAAATGAAAAACGAAATTTCAATCCAATTCCTAAAGGTTTAAAAAAATTCCAACAAGACTTCCCAGTACTAGTTCTATTCGCACCCGAATCTAATAAACCGAAAAATTCACAACCAAAAATTAATACTTTAATATAAGGACACTCGCCTTCTTCAGCCTGTGATATAATATAGTTTAAAACTGGCAATTTATCGGACGTTACACTACTACACAGGGGTGACCAACGCCTATTTTCGTTTCTCTCCTACACCGTTTCCCGAAGACTTATTCTTCTTACAATCAGGACAATTTTATTTGGTAAATCCATCTTTACCACACGAAAAACATTTTACGCTTTTAGGTTCCTTACATTTAGAATCAATATGACCTTGAGCTTTGCAATTCCAGCAACCAACAGAAGAGGGGATACTGTTAACAAAAGGTTTAGTATGAATTTTGCCCTTTTGGTACGCTAACTGTGGTTCGACACTAACCGACGGAGGGATGTAAGATTCTACTTCTACACGTGTAACTTCTAATCGCCTACACAATCGTAACAGCTTTTCAATGGAATCGATCTCATACAACCTTAATTGTGTCTGGTAATAAGGTAAAATATTCCTTCGCAAAATTTTTAACCTATCAGCTTCACTCATAAGAGGTTTTAAAAATGGAAACAATCCATCCATAATAGCCAAATAAATTCCAATCGTTTCAGTCGCGCCCTGAGTACGTGATTTAATTTCTTCAATTAGTAGTTCATTATAATTTATAGAAAGAAACTCTTCCAACAACTTTTGTAGTTTGTCCAATGAGTTAACGATTACTCCTAAACAATACAACTGCCTTATCTTCGAAAACATCTATGGCTGACCTGAACAAATCTACCTTTGAAAGATTTCTAGCAATTATCAATTGTTCCACGTCTTGCAAAAATGAATTTATGTTTTGTGAACCATCTACCTTTAATTTCAAATTCCATTTATATACTAGAATAGACCTAACATTATTAATTCGTTCGTCTGAAAATAATATCGAAGGGTTACTTGACACTTGAGGTTCAGCACTACTACGAGCCGGAGTTGAATGTGCATCAACCATTTCAACCTCTTCATCTAAAATTGTTAAATTTACTAAATCTTCTTCCCCTAATATAGCTCCTTTAGGTGGAACAATGACAGATTTAGCTCGATCTCTAACTAAACTTTCAAAATTTGAAAGTAACTCAATTGATTTAGTACGAAGTTTATTTTGTTCTATATTTTAGTGGCCGATTTAGTAGCTAATGACTCACATAAATTCGCAAAATATCTAAGCATCTTCCAAATACTTGAATTTAGAAACAGACAATCGCGTATCAAATTCAGAGTCGGAAACAGTTTCAGGTTTAGCGTTCGATGCCGCAGAAATGATTACTTTCAATTGCCTTCTTAAATTCTGTACATCATATTCACATAAATTAAATGGGATACCTCGAAATTTAAGCTCCCTAACTAGTTCATCCTTACTAAGATATCTAATATCAGTTTTCGTAATCCTTTCACAGAAAATTTCACCACAATATAAACGACAAATCTAGCGTAATATTAATCAAAATAAGCAAATATGACAACCAATTTGACTACCAAATATCTACTTAAAATACGAATCAGGTGCTAATAAAAATTCGCCAACAGCAAGGTTAAATAGATTCTAACTAGGCCAAAATACTAACTGTTTGTGATACCAGTTAAACAAAATGCCAAACTTTTACTAATCTAGCTTCGCTTTGGAAAATTATTACCAAATATTCAGCTTCGGCCTAACACCTTATATTTTGAACACCCGGTAATAAAAGGGGCGGATAAACATCTAATGTGCACAATAGCACGACGGTTATTGCCCAGTAACCAATCTCTCCCTAAGTGAAATTTTCAATGGCCAACTCAGTTTCAATCGGTGAGTGGGTGGGTACAATTTATAACAATTAACCACATACCAAAATATGTATAAGGTCTAATTTAGGCGTCAGGTTTGACAAAGCCTCAAAGAAATAAAAATTCTACGATTCAGTATTTCAAACTGTTGCTATTTTTGCTGTGGAGAACCTGAATTATTAACACCTGTAATGTTGCTTCAAAAGAAGAACCACTCAATAAAACATAGTATTGCAAACAATAATGATATGTAGTTTAACTGAATTAATAAATATGGACATTAATTAACATTGTAACACGTGCAATACAAACATATTAAAAATATTCAATTCGCATGCATTAAGCTATAGAAATATAACTCCCAAGAGTACAAAATGAATGACGCCGGTCCAAACTTTGAAGTTGCGAATACCAATACAAATTGAAATGAAAGCCAAGACAAAATTGACAAATGCAACTATTCAAACATTACATAGCGAATAGTATCGGCTACTCAAATAGTAAATATGTACGATTAAAAGGTTATGACTAACAGTCCATACGCCATTCATTCATACTAACATTTTATAGTCATAATAATGCTTACCAATATATTTTCTTTGGCATAAATTCTGCCACGGCATGTGCTATCAATTATAAGTTAAATTTACTATTTGGAAAGGAAACGAGTACCTCCTCGCTTGTATTATGAAAATTGCTAAAATTCTAAAATAAATAAAACACTAGTCGCATCCTCCAGCTTGAACTGTTGAATGGCCCAAAGTTCTCCCATCAAATCTCGGATGAATAAAGCATCTTTGACTGGCGATGTGCCACTTATCATGCGAAAGTGGTTTCTGTTCGCGTTGACAGAGATAGGACACGTGTGTTCCATCGGTGGAGTGCATTCCGAATTCTTTACAAACGGCTCAAAATTGGTGGCCTTGCGAGAAGCGCTGATAAATGATAAATACATAACGCATTAGCGAAAAATCTAAAGCAAACCTAAGCACGCAATAAAATCAAAGAACTGCTTCGCACGCCTTCAATGGAAGCGCCACAAATTACAACAGCTTGCTTCTGCGGTTTCTTGGGCCATAAACTCCATAAAAATAAATTTATAAGTAAGCGACCAATTGTCCTCAACAAAATAGCTAATTACAGTGGAACCGACAAATCCGTAAACCACATTTACGAAGAATATCCTACCACGTGCAGGAACTACAAGTTCGGATACGACTTGGGCCCAAAAGCACGACCGCTTGAGTTGCTTTCTAGGAACAGAAGAAAAAATTGAGCTGCAATCACGGCTGCTCGCTCAAACGAAGTGCGTGCCGATAACAAAAATGCAATCGGCTTGCATTCGGAAACGAGAAATATTAATACTTCAACTAACGCGACAGCAAACCGTAGCATATTTATAACAAAGTAAAGCTGCTTGCATTTTGCAAGTTGCTTTAGAACACAGCATAAATAATTGCACATTGCACCTTATCGAAATTATGGGTTTTCTTCTGCTTCCTCATTTTGCAACTTCATTCCTGTATTTTCCCAATAATGCACAACTTGAATTACTGATACCCATGATTTGTAATTGCCCACGATTCTTTCACCTTTTGGGTTGTCGTCCTTCTAGGGATTTTAGTATTGATGCACTCTGCTGGTCGATTCTCTCATATTCTACCATTAACCGTAATTATTTGTAACAAATAAAACAATTTTTAGAACCACTTTGTGGTTAAAACAGGTCACTGGCCTGTAATAAGAGGAAGAAGAAGAAGAAATAAAAAAACATGTAATATTGGGAGAGAAAGGTTGTTTACACTTTAAAATACATTTACAAGTAACAAAGCCTAAAATTCACACAGATAACTACAGTGGAGCATAGGTGTGATTCTACTTGAAAGCGTAGGCCATTCTACCGAAGTCAATTCGGGTAGGGACGTAGCAAGCATGTCAAAAATTTGTAGGGCACCACATATATTCTTGCTTAACAAGGTTAGACAGCCCAGCTCCCAAAAGTGTATCTGGTAGGATGGAAAACGCTACCCCCAGACCTGAAGGCAGAGGAATCCACGAGAAGGTCACCTGAATAGCAGAATCGCTGGAACTGACCTGGGGCACGACGCTCCCACGAAGAAAGTCGCTCGAACGGCAGACACGCTATAGCTGGGCGATAGGAGTTGACCCACAAAGATGGAAATTTAGTGGAGTAAAAGAGACCACAACGGCAAACAAGTCCGAACTCAATCGATTGTTGGAGTCCCTTCCAAGGGGGCAAATGTATAGGCTTTTGCGCGAAATTGAACGGAGGCAAAACCAACAAAACACTTTTATTTCGTTAAGCTCTCATTAAACATATGGTTCTGTGTGTCTTTTAGTCTATTACACCCTTCATTTATATTCTAATTTTAATGTGGTTTGTAACGTTGCTCCTGAATTAAATTCTTATTATACTTAAAATGTACTTAAATTTAATTTATCGCCCTATCAAGCGTTCAATCTATTCGCCTCGCGAAAAGGCGATAACGGAATCCCATCCACGATGCGCAAAGCGGAGCTAAAGAACCGACGAAGTCTTTCCCTTTCTACTTAAAGAGGGGAGCCAATATACTGACAGCGGCTCAAAAGATGTATAAAAGGAGACGACATGGCCATTCCGATATACTTGAGATTACCTGTCCCGTCCTGTTTCCGATTCCTCTCCTTTCTCTCCATTCTGTCCTGACAGCGCTTTTATGTCTCGCAGAATAAACCCATATCCAGTAGGCACTAACAAAGATGACAGCGTATTCTGTCAGCCCAAAGTAGTCCTAACTTCCCTGTAGCCCGTCCGACCAGACCGCCATTATTTATCCGTACCAGATTAATTCGCGAACTCAAATTTAAGCGCGACCAGGAAGGCCGTATTTCATAAAATTTAATTTTGCTTACGTTAAAGTATGCAGAGTTTTCTATCGCCATCACTACGGGCCCGAAACTACAACCTAGAGATTGCTGGATAAGAAACTCACCTGGAGAACCCGCCTTAAACGCACGAAAACGCCATGCAGAAGCCCACAGCCGACGCCCTCGTACATCGGGTTCACCGTCATCCCAACGCGAAAATTCGCCTATCAGCAAAAAACCAAAGGCTATCGATCCGCTGGTATTAAAATCTAAGTACGAGGACCCGTTTCCCAAGAAGTGCCGTGCGCACTGATCGTCCGAGTTAAACGGCCTAAATGATCCCTTTTCTGGAAGATCTGGGGTGCGTACTAGCAGATCGTCCCCAGCGAGCCCGCTTTACGTTCCACAAGAAATAAAGTGGTTCTCTTCGAAACCCATCCGCATGCAATCAGTGCCGAATCCGCGATCCGCTCGTAATTCACCTGTGGGGTTACGCAAACCACAAGAACAAAGTTCAGCAGAAACTACAGATTATGCAGATGCGTGTGTCCTCCACTTTGACAAAGTAAAAAAAATGACTGAGAGACACATGCAGAAGTTTGTTGTAAATGAGTCTTTAATTCATTCAAATACCGTATCTTCCAGGACATATGTTTTAAGGCCATCACTGACTGTGTATTTGTTGTAATTGCTGTAATATTTTCTAACGTAAACCTTTTCGCTAAATTTAGAAACTAATGTAAATATTTACCTCCAATTGGAAAGAAAAACAACATACATTTTTGATTCGATAATGTGGAAACGTTTGACAACAAAACCAGGATTTAAGACATCTTCAACGCATTCTTGTTCTTTTCCACCATATCGAAGTTTCTGGCGGTATTCAGAACAACAAGAGTTTATGCTATGTAGTCAGTTCTTATCCTGACACAGTTTTATATTACGTATGACTAATATTTTATGTTTTATGTTTTGGCGCTTCCACTGATTATTTTTTTCGTACCGATATCAACCAATCAGAAGGCTAGATTTAGTTAAGGTATCTTGTACGAGGGTCACTACATAAATTTTCGCAAAGTAGGCTTAGAAATTGATTTCAGATTTTTCTATAAGTGCCATGAAACAACAACATTTCAGTAGACAACTGAAGTTGACAGATCACATCATGTAGCTATAATCCAAATTCATTTTCTTTTATATAATTAACAGATCGTTCAGCTTTTCCTCCATGTATTTCCTTCAAAAAATGGATACACTGTTAAGGTGATTTGAATTTTCAAGCAGTTTGTTGTAGTTCATGCACGCTTAGATACTTTGGGCCAATATGTTCCTGTATGTTCATCAAATATTTCTCAGGCTCAAGTTAGCTTGCAGTGGAATTTTACTTTATCAAAGGTTTCGCCGACACACACTTCAAATTGCTGAGCAATTCTTGCACCCAGTGCTGCTAAGGTGACTTCATATCTACATATTTTCCCCAAAAAATTACCGCTAGATCCTTTCGCCTTGAGGGAACTGCACCTTCTTGCGGTTTTTTATTCAAGATTCATTAACCCGAAGTAACGTTTTGAGTCGGTTATAGTTGGCGGAAAAGAAAAAGTGTCGTATGTTGATATGTAGTGGTGTCCTCTTGTCGAAGCGGTTTGCGCTATGTCTACTGTGTCGGATTAATAGTGAGGCTCCTTAGTAAGTACTACATATTTCAAAGTTTACATTTCGTGTTAGGTTTCGTTGTATTATTGAGTATTCTTCCATTACGTTCCACGCAGACATTAGCAACACTCCTCCTTTCCTTCGCCCCTGCTCCGACGTGCCGCTACAATTATTCGCTATTCTTGATTACTGTTTCTTCGATTTTTGTAAACATCGTCGTCAGGACGTGTATCGATGCCGATAAACTGTGTTATTCGTTATATGCTTGTACTGTTCATACAAATGTGTTTTTGATGTGAGCGGATGGCTCCGCGAGCAAATGCTCGCCTCTCAGGCGGCCGGCCCAGGTTCGTAACCCGGTAACTCTACAGTTTAAAAACCGTACGCTCCCAGGCTACCACGCTAACACCTGCGGTAGTCGTTAATCCCTAACAAAGAAACTCGTTCTCAGTTTTGACGGGCAAAGCTAGCCACCTACCCGGCCTAAGGGTAAAGAAGGCTCATAGAACCACTTTGTAGTTAAAACAGGCCACTGGCCTATAATAAGAGGAAGAAGAAGAAGAAGTTTTTGATGTGTTAAAGCTGCCTGGTCAAATTCAGTGTTGGTGACATCCGGCATCCTAATTAATACTCCCCGTGGCTTCCGCCAGGCCCATTTTGTCTTCATTTGCTATAATAATTTATTATCCTGACTTGTGTTGGGTAGTTTAAGTTAGCAGCTTGTAAAAATATTATGACGTCCTCTAGCTTCATAATTGAATCTTGTCATGCGTATATATATATATATGTGAATTTGCTTGGAACTACTTAATAGATCACTATTAAGTTACCCTCCCGTTTCTTTGTGTTTTGTGTGTTTCTTTGGTAAGGATAGATGGCAGTGCTGTATCAGCTAGCAGCAAAGATAGGTCCGCTGTGAATGGAGTCGTCGATACACACACGGTCCATTCCAAGGAATGCCGCAATATATCACTTTCCCTTTGTCTAAATGTAAATAAGTTAATGCATTTTGAAATAAAAACTAGTGGCACCCTTAAGTAAAAAAATGTTAGTACTTACGTAGCTGTTCCCAGAGATTGACACGCCAACCACGATAGCCCATTACATAACACTGGCCGCGTAGCTTCCCGAATAATCAAAACCTATAATTCAGCGTACCCTTTCTCGTCGCCGTTTTTAATTATTATGTCACAAAGTGCAGTCATAAAACCAGTTTTTCTAAACACTTAGAAAACATTATACTACCTATATGAACTCCAGCTGTAGCTGTAGTATAAGTTCGTCTAACATATAAATGACACCCTTTCCCTGATTTTTCTTCTTAATTTCCATGCGCAACAGTTTGAAGTCTTCCTGAAGATGTCTGCCTGTTAGGATAATTTTAAATGTTAGCACTTTCCGCAGAATTCAGCTCATTTACGGAATGTCTAGAGACATCTAACACTTCTCTATCGTAATAGCGCAGAGTTCTGCAAATGTGAGCTCTGCATTATCATTTTTATTCTGTGCTAGCAGTACTTAGTTGTTCGGCCGCTAAACAATAGAGGTCGACCAGTGTCATGATTTGGGTTTTTTTTCGCTCAGTTAGATACGTCATTGTTCTAGGGAGCCTTTCGCCTCCAAACGATCTCCCATCTGTATCCTACGTGTGCCTCCTAGCGAATTATAGTAAAATCCGCTGCAATGAGTGTAGAGTGTGTGTGTAGAAAAGAGATATCGTGCGACGTGCACGGTTCGTTAAGTTGCCGGATTTTTAAAGTCAGTCATCTTCAAGTTCTTCAGTTGGCAGTTGTGATATATGACGCTTCTCGCAGCCCTGGGTGCTGTCCACCGCACTCCGGGACAGCTTTTATTTATGCTGTACCTAGCTCTTTGATTTGTGCAGTGATTTTCGCTCTTTTACCCGTCGCAGCAAGTTGCTAGTTAGTTGACAAAAACACAATAGTAGATACAAACAGTTCTAATTAATAATCTCGTAGAGTAAAATGTCGGGGGTCTTTCCATGAGTAATTAATTAAAATTTAGGTTTGCTTAGGTCAACTAGAGAGTGTGGCTGCCAGCATTCTCGGTCTTTCACGCATACACCCCAGTCTGAATTTGGACCTGTCTCTATCAACCATGGCAGTCAATGACAGCACATGACACAAGTGTCCCGTACGCTAGCCGAGGGTTCCGACAACAAGAACGAAGACGCCAAAATGCTAAGGTACTGTGAAAAGTGCCGCATAAAAAATCCAGAGTGACGCCTTTTCAAAGATATAGCATAACGATAGTAAGGCAAAAAATGCATTCTTGTCCCATAATAAGCAATTAAATATTCACGAAAAACTAGTATT
Organism: Agriotes lineatus; assembly: GCA_940337035.1. Classification (NCBI taxonomy): domain Eukaryota; kingdom Metazoa; phylum Arthropoda; class Insecta; order Coleoptera; family Elateridae; genus Agriotes; species Agriotes lineatus. The sequence goes on from CALNHX010008620.1 coordinate 16,116, forward strand.
TTTGTTTAGTAGTTTGCAAAACTGATTATTTAGGTTATTTGTAACTTTTGTGCTTGCTTAATTTTGTATTTAACTTCAATATAGTACGTTAAACTAGCCCATGTTTTTATCTGATGGTGTTTGCATGCGACACCCATTTGTATTTTTTTATGCCAAGCGATGTTCATTCGAGGCGTGCTGGACGTATCATACATCCGCTGTCAGTAAACCCGAGGATTGCCATCTTCCCACTTCGGGGCGATCTTTCTTAAAAGAAAAAACAATTGCATGCGGTAGCGCTCAGTGAAATAAACATCTTCTTAATTTAACAGGTCGTTGCCCTAATTAGCAATTATCAAAGTGAACCACGCCCGTCCCGGCGAGACTAATCGGAAAAATTTCGTACAGGACATCGTAACTTAGTTGGGGTAAACTATACTTGTAATTTCCCGATTTGTCGTTTTACAACTGCCACAGTAAGATGAAAACTCGTTTTATGTTGTAATAAGAATTTAGCCTGTAACGTGCTTAAGTGAGGAGTAGATAAGGAATTAGAGGGTGAACGTATGTGATCGACACAAGTCATTCCAATAGTTATTTTTAAAATTGGTTCTTCTGCTATACCTTGCAATTCCAAAACTTCCTTCCCTCTTCATTGACAAAGTTAACTAGTCTTTGAATCAATATCAAAGTTTCTATAACAATCGCCATAGTTTTAGAGTTGCCATTCCTTGAAAAATGTTCTACTGATCTGTGGTTCGCAATATTTTTTGACATTTTTGCCAATTATTCTTCTTTTTGTGAAACAAAAATAAAAATTTCCTAAGTTTGAAATTTTAATTAGGAATTAGAAATCCTTTTGAAAAATCTATGCACTCCATGAGAGCGAATTTATCCCCTAAACTCCTAAGGAATCAAGTTCACAATTTATGTGGTATTGTTGTTATTGCTGTAATCTGTCTGGTTTAACCAAAATTTAACGGTATTTAAAAAGTAACTTAACTTTTGGCCACGTGACCTCTCAGAACAGTTTATCGTTCACCTTTGGTATTATTTTACGTGTTACTGGATTTATTCATGGCTTCCAAGTAACCTTCATCGATCCTTAATCAATTTGTGAATGATCATCACTTTATCATTGGTTGTACCGATGGAGCTGCTCTTAGTACCTTCTGCTGCTCGATTACACAACACACACTGGAGAAAAACTTTTTCCCCTGTGTTGTATCGAATATATTCTGCCTGCCCGCAACCACGTTACTGAATTGTGTGTGATAGAGCCATTCCGTCTTTTAGCAACCGTAGTTAGCGAGTATGTAAAGGTTAAAGTTAAGTGAATAGCAGTGTAGCAATTGTTACGAAACAACTCATTGAATAATTAATCGCACCATCGTTGCGCTACTTCGGGCTAGTAATTTAGTGATTCAGTCCATCACATACATCACTGAGGACAACTTTTTGTAATATGTTCTCTGAATGATATCATTTTTGACAGTGGTCTATTTAGAGATGTTTTATTGGACTTTTTCCACACAACCTTTCAAAACGTCGTGTGGTAAACACCCGAGACAGTGGAAAAAGTCCGACAAAACATCTCACAACCTTCTTAACGTGTAATTTTATGTTCTTTTCAAAAACTAAAATACCTTGACTTGTCTGCGATTTAAAAAAGTAAACTGTACAGTTGGGAAAGTGTTATTCGACAATCACCAACGTTTAGCTTTATTTAATTTTTACAGTTGTCTTGCGTAAAACGATTTTTTTACAATATTTAACATTTCAATTACACTTGTCTTAATGTAAACATCACATTTAATACTTTTTAAGGTTATTTCACTATTAAAACGAGAAATACACATTCTCCTCCTCTAAAGAAATTTTACTTGGGTATCTTCTTGGTGTTACTTTCTTCCATCTGGAGCAAGAGCACCATAAAGGTGACTGTACTTTGTAGCATCTGGAAATGAGGTAAGTTGAAGACACTTCATGCTTTTACACTATTGTAACCTACAGAGGTAATGAGAGACCGATCAACTTGGAACAGTGCGCATACAGAAATGCTGGGCACCCTCAAACCAAGACAAATGACGAATGTCTTCAACTATAACCTTTTATGGATCAATACAAAATTTACCTAAAACGCAAATTACCTCTCTTTGGCGTTTCAAATCGGCAGTACGTGTGAGAAACCTGCAGACAAGCTTTCGGGTTGCTCTAACCTACATCATTTAAAATTACGTGTTCAGGTGATTTAGTAGCTTTATACAAACCTCCAGGAGCAGCGAATATATTGGTTCTATAATTAATAGACCACAAAGCGCATTCCTGATGATTGTTAACAACGCAGGTGCAGCCATGTACAAAACGTTTGGGTCAGCGATCATGAGCATTTGGACAACAAAAAATGTGGGTTGAACCAACTGAATGAATGCTACCACTATCCCAATCTAAAATGTAGAAACTTTCAGTAGAAAAAAACGCCTTCTAAGAACATGTCACATAGATTACAACAACAGTTTCCCCAAAGATCTGGCTTAATAATTCCGCTGCTTTACATAAATCCAAATATAACTTAGTGAAATAAAGAATGTCGAAATCTAAAACACAACAGCAATTGCTTGCCTTTCAATACACTATTCATTATACCTCTGTCACTTACCTTCTGTTCCAGAAAACTTTAATGCCTTTGCACTTATTTGCTTATTTGCTTCATTTGAAGTTTGCATTACCTTGAAGGTCTTCACGATTTTATGACTCAAATTTCTATATTCCAAGTCCAAATGATGATTGAAGGCAATAAAGCGCTTTTCCAAACTGTGAATCATATGGTAAACCATATAGAACAAAGAAACACACAGAATATAAACAAAATAATAACCCCCTGTTCTTTGAAAAACTACAATAGCACTGTAATGGTCTACTACAGCGAACCTAATAAACATGCTGGTGCAGTAAATGAATGCCAGAGTCGGTGCCGATACCATTATTACCACATTTTTAAACTTTTCCAATTTTGAATAGGATGTCTTTATTGCCAGATCAATCTGCAAGCAATTGCCATTGACTACTTTAAAGCAATTCCTTTCAAATACCTTGTTGATATGCTGTATGTAAGCGAATAGTTTTTTAAATTTTCTTGGTAGTACACAAAATCCACAAAAATAAACCGTGATCCAGCCAGCATGGGCAAATCCCATGGTAAATTTTACAGTTGCTGTGCGATTTCCTTTTAGATAGCTGTGGTACAGCTCCCAGTAAGCTCGTCCACCTGCAATCAACGTAAGCAACCGTCGGACTGATTACTAATATCGCTTACTTAGAAAACACCCCAAAATGAAACCATAAACGGCAAAATGTGGGGACCACTTTAAAAACAACTTCGAGTTGAGTCTGAGCATGGTAAATGGGAAAAATCCTAGTAATCGATAGAACCATATAACCGGCAGAGAGTTTTCGTACATTTCCTTTGAAATCAACACTGTGGTTCTCGAAAACATGATGACTAATGAACAATTTACTCGATATTTAACAAATTATCTGAAAATTGGTTAAGTCTACCCCTGTTTACTGTTAAACCTGTTATTTTCTATTTAACTCATATCGTATTGTTTGCTGCGCTTATATGGGTGATTAAAAAAAATATTCAGAATATTCAGTCAATCTGAATTTTTACTCAAGTAATTGATGCTTGTACTACACAATAAAATGCCTAAATTCTTACTTTGACAGAATAGCTAACTTTGCATAATTGACTTCTCATTTGAACACTAATGTCCGGTTTTAACCATGTTTGATGGATAACTGAGGTATACAGCATCTGAGCTTCTAACTAAAAGTACGCCGTATGCTTTCCGGCCATGATACCAAAATCTTTGATGAAATAACCACTACAAAAGAACATTCTTCCTAAATGCATCACATCCACCGTCTGAAAACCGCATTGTGATGACTCATAAAACCACACTTTATGGGGTAGTATCAGGTTCTCTCAACTTACATTAAGAACGTTACCGGTGAGAAAGGAATTCCTCCATCTTATTTGTATTTTTTTAAATATTATTCAATGATTATTTTAACGGCTTCATTGAGATAATAATTACTCTGGAATTTCACCATTATTCTGCTAGGTATTGTTTAAATTTTATTTTCTAAAATTTACGAAATCCAGTTGCATGTTTTTAAATGCAATTCCCATTTATTAGCAAGAAAAATTTAATGTTGCAATCACCAGTCTTTGCCTCATAATTACTAAATTTAATATGTTTAAATTAGATTAAAAACTATATATTTCAGTTCAAATTTACGAAACATTATTCGTAATTTAAAAGCCAGTGTTATTACGCAATCATACGAGTTAAAGACCAGGAAAATGCAATTCTGCACTCCTTGCATAATACCGACCTACAGTAGTAAGTTCAACGGGCGACCTTCGCTCTATCAGGAAATAAAAACTGCACAAATTGCTTATCTGCTGTTTTGTAATTTAAACACTTTGTTCTATTAAACTGTATATATGAACTTTGATATTGTTACTGCGTTAAGCATTTTTTGTTTTGTATAAATACTAGTCTATTTTCATAATAAAAATCAATCTGCATTTAATGTTTGATTCATTCACTACGTCGCCACTTCTATACCAAGCCATAATACTGTCGAGATGTGAGGCTGTATCTCAGAAGTGGTTTAACCGTCGTCCCTTTAAGTGCCATTGACTAAGCTGGCTTAAAGCGTAGATGCAGTCTTATCTACGCGCTTAAAATTAGGGATAGAATCAGCGCAAAGTAACGGAGTCCTGACACAGCCTCTCAGGCATCTCTGTTCATGGTCCTTCGAGCCGGATCTGTCTCCAACTAACGAAAAAACACATCCCGAGAAGAAGACAACATCTGCCAACCACCCAGTTCCCAGAAAATGGCCAACAACATGGAGGAATTCAACAACTTAGCTATCGCCCAAGAAGAGCTCGCGCAGAAGATAAAGCAAATATTATCCAACAGCAAAAAGGACCCTGCCAGCCGAAAAAATGAAGCCTACATCGCCAGTCGCAACAAAACGCTGGACGAACTTTGGAACACTGCAACTAAAAATCACGCAGAAATGGGGCAGCTAAGTATTCCAACTCATAATTATTTTAAAACAGGGTATTACGACCAAATTAAAGCCATATACGGCGAAGCAAAAAGTTACTTGCAGAGCTGTTCAAAATCAACGGAAATTTCCAACCCCTCCGTAAGCAGAACGCAAGAGGAAATGGTGGCCAACCCCGAGCAAAAGGTTCGTATCCGAAAACTGCAGATTCGGATCCAGAATTTTAAGCAAGCGATGGACGACGCCGAACTAACACAAGAATTAGGGAGGCCCGCCATCACGACAAGGGAATTAAGAGAAAAATGGGATCGTGTGGTCGAGATGGACGAAGAAGTTATGTCAAACGACATGGCTTCAGAACAAATGCACTTCAGTCCTGAATATACTACGTTGGAAGACAGGTATAGAAATTTAATTATTTTATTGCAAGCACCGACAAGGAACGAGCAAGCAGCAGCCATCTCGCTTCCTCAAGTCAAAATTCCCATATACGAGGGAAATTATGAGGAATGGGCCACTTTCAAGGACCTGTTCACCACATTAGTAGATGACAACCAGAATATGGACGATGTCATCAAGATGCAATATTTAAAGACGCATCTTAAGGGAGAGCCAAGCCGACTGATCCAGCATCTAGCTGTTACCCAAGCAAACTACAACACCGCCTGGAATCTGCTGCAACAAAGGTATCAAAATAATCGCCTTATTTTAACTAAATTGCTAGATACCATATTCGATCTGCCGGTCCTCTCCAAAGAGTCAGCCCAAGGGTTAAAAAGATTGCACGACTCCATCAAGGAATGTGTGGAGGCAATCAAAAATTTAGGCATCTCCACGGACAGTTGGGGTCCGTGGATTAACAGAGCTATCGCTCGAAAATGGGATCCTGAAACCAACAAATTATATGAACAGTCGCTTCAATGTCCAAATGAAGTCCAGGATCACCAAAATTTAATGGCTTTCCTGCAAGTGCGGTTCCAATCCCTAGAATCCATAGATGGAGCTCGAAAGCCCACGCAGGAAAGACCACAGAAGAATTACGCTTCCGCATCCCTAAATTGCAAGCTGTGCCATGGAGATCATTACATCGACAACTGTAGCCAATTCCAGAGGCTACCTACCCATGAAAAACTAGAAGCAGTAAAAACCAATCGATTGTGCTATCGATGCTTGCGGCACGATTCAAATATACCATGTCGTGCCTATTTTAATTGTAGGATCTGTCGCTTCCCGCATCATACACTGCTTCATAAGGCGCAGCCACCATCAAGGCCGCTCCCTGCCCAAAAGATGAGGACGTCAGCTCATGCAGCAGCTATGAAGACTTCCAACGCTCCAGAAAAGAAGCCGAAGTCGGACATCATCACCGCCAATTTAGGCGCACAGGAGAGCCAAGTTCTACTTGCCACAGCAATGGTTCAAGTAAAGGCAGCATCCGGGATGACTCACCTACTACGAGTATTAATAGATCCCGGGTCTCAGGGGTCGTTTATCACGGAAGCATCAGCCGAATTATTGGGGTTACCCAGGACCAAGGTTCGAGCTGAAATCACAGGAATTGGGAACAGCGAGCCAAAAATTGCCAAATGGAAAATCCCAGGTTTGATCACACCTAGATTTTCAAGTAACTTTTCCCTACCTGTAAATTTACTAATACTTCCCAAACTTACCAAAGCCATGCCTTCATCCCCTATCCCAAACATAAATATCAATTCCTGGAGCAATATTTTCATCGCCGATCCAACCTTCAACCAACCTGGCCCCATAGACATAATTCTAGGAGCCGAAGAATATTCAAAAATAATTCTAGAAGGAATCACTAAAACAAAGGATGGCATCTTAGGACATAATACCGAGCTGGCCTGAATTTTATCTGGAACCATTGGAAGACAACATAACGACAGCATTAAAGTCAACACCATGGTTGCCAAAATTGGAGAAGAATATCAGTTACAAAAATTCTGGAACATAGAAGAAGTTCCCACTCAACGAAAAATTTACCCAGACGATCAGGTATGTGAGAATAAATTCACAGACACAGTTGCTCAAATCAATCAACATCGGGACAACTACATGAAGGTCAATACCACGATTGGCAACTCGTGGCAAATGGGAGAAGAATATCAGTTGCAGAAATTCTGGGACATCGAAGAAGTGCCCACACAAAGAAAACTTTCCACAGAAGATCAGGTATGCAAGGAAAAATTTATTGAGACAGTTAAAGAGATTCATCCCGCATCAAATGGATCCATCCCAGGAGTAACAATCCAGCAGGTGAAGAAAATATTAACAACCGATCCTACAGCGGAAGAACGAGCAATCGCAGCTGCCAATATAAAGAATACGGAAGTTCAACATCCTGTTATCATCGAATGTGAAAAGGTAGCATCTTCTCATCCACAAGAAAATCACCAAGTGCATGGAACCTCCGAAGTCCTCACTCACGAAAACCTCGTTCATGAAGTCCGCATCCACGAAGTTCCTATTCAGGAAGTTCCCATTCACAAAGTCGATGGACAGAAAGGAAAGGAAATTGCAGGCCACGAACAAATCGTTGAAACTCCTACAGCAGCTCCAAGCAGTGGATGCAGTCCAGAATTTGCAGGCCACGAAAAAATCGTTGGAACTCCTCCAGATGCTTCGACAGCAGCTCCTAGCGATGGATGGAGCCAAGAAGCTGCAGCAATAACTGCTGCTAACAACAACACCTCCGAGCCCACTAAAAACTTGACACTCGGTAATGGACGGAGCCCAGAAGTTACAGCAATAACTGCAGAAAATGAAAAACCCTCCGACTCCATTAAAAACTTGACACCCGGTGGAGAGCGGCACCAAGACTTGTCGGCAGGGGATGCAGGAAAAGAAAACACCAAACACGTCGCACCTAGCGATGGATGGAGTCAAGAAGTTGCAGCAGGAACTGCAGCAATCGAGAAACCCTCTGAGTTCAATAAACAATTAGCACCTAGTGGAGGGTGGCAACAAGACACAGCGGCAAGAATTGCACTACACGAGCAAACCTCCGAGTTCGCTAAATACTTAGCACCCGGTGTAGGGTGGAACCTAGAAATGGCAGCAGCCAGGAATTCAGAAAATGAAAAATCCGAAACCAAATATTCTACGCCTAATAGAAGGTGGATTCAAGAACTAACATCAACAAGTTCAGAAAACAATAAATACAATGCTAAGCACTTAGCCCCTCGTAGAAGATGGTATCAAGAAGACGGCTTATTAAAGTCTGCGAGGGAATTTACCGAAAACACGCAATGTGAAATACCAATGCGGCATCCTCTACAACAGCTAACCTCGGCAAGAGTGATATTAATTATCGTATTCACTCATATAATGTTCGTCTCCAAAGGAAAAGGCAGCAGATGGACGTTGTCGGGATGTTCCAAACCAATTGGTAACATATTCAACGACACGATAACACAAAAGCTCTTTTACAGAAATAGCAAAGGAGCCAGTGTTGCAGCAACCGAACCACTTCGAGGATTTACAACCCTCTCGGTTAGACCTGCAACATCATCTGAAGGAAGTAGCATGGAGAGCCATCCGACGTCGCTACTACCTATCCAGAGGAATAATCAACAGCGTCTAAAAGACGTGACATGGAAAACCATCCGCCACCACTCCTATCTATCCAGCGGAATCACAGGCAGCCTATTGGGAGGGGCTATTCTAATAGGAGCCTTCTACTACATTCGGAAAAGAATCAACCGAAGGAAGCATCAATCCAAACAACGCCAGTCAGCCGTAGAAGAATATCCTCTAAAAACCCTTAATGTGGAAAAAACAATATAGTTTTCCTTTTCTTTTTCTTCGGCCTAAAATTGGCAATATGTTTAAACTTGATTTAAACACACATAAATTTTATTTTCTAAAATTTACGAAATCCAGTTGCATGTTTTTAAATGCAATTCCCATTTATTAGCAAGAAAAATTTAATGTTGCAATCACCAGTCTTTGCCTCATAATTACTAAATTTAATATGTTTAAATTAGATTAAAAACTATATATTTCAGTTCAAATTTACGAAACATTATTCGTAATTTAAAAGCCAGTGTTATTACGCAATCATACGAGTTAAAGACCAGGAAAATGCAATTCTGCACTCCTTGCATAATACCGACCTACAGTAGTAAGTTCAACGGGCGACCTTCGCTCTATCAGGAAATAAAAACTGCACAAATTGCTTATCTGCTGTTTTGTAATTTAAACACTTTGTTCTATTAAACTGTATATATGAACTTTGATATTGTTACTGCGTTAAGCATTTTTTGTTTTGTATAAATACTAGTCTATTTTCATAATAAAAATTAATCTGCATTTAATGTTTGATTCATTCACTACGTCGCCACTTCTATACCAAGCCATAATACTGTCGAGATGTGAGGCTGCATCTCAGAAGTGGTTTAACCGTCGTCCCTTTAAGTGCCATTGACTAAGCTGGCTTAAAGCGTAGATGCAGTCTCATCTACGCGCTTAAAATTAGGGATAGAATCAGCGCAAAGTAACGGAGTCCTGACACAGCCTCTCAGGCATCTCTGTTCAGTATAGAACTAAACTGTATCCCTTATATTGTAATAATTAGGCTACAACGTATTACGCATTTAAAACCTATGAGCTTTCGCACATAAGATTGTGTGGCCAGACCAGCTGATTGCAGTCGCTGCGGTTATTAATAAAAGAGCAAGCCGTGCGCGCTGGAGAGACGTAGGGAGTGAGTCGCTCGCCAATAAGCGAACTGTGTGTGTCGCATAAGCAAAAAAAGACGTTACGCGAAGCATTGGGGGTGCCCGCTTGGGAAAACCTCTTCGAAACGTAGCAGTTCATAGCAAGAAGCTGCTATTCCGGCTGTCATTCAAGCGTCGGAGAATCCAGGAGATCTTTTCTACGTACCAGCCATTTGTGAGCAACTACCAACAGCACTTGGAGCTGATTTCTTGTTGATCTTGCAGCGAAATAAAGGCAAGTTTAGTCACTATGAATATCTCCTACGATTAAATGCAAAAGCCAGGGGTATTGAGAAAAGCAGACGCTTAACAGCGAATGACGAAATCTTGCTTAAAATTTTGACGCGCGAGTACTCGCCAACATCTGCGCGTCTATGCTGAGTCGAGCATTATTCCGAGTGTGTGAGGCAGCATGAATCAGCAAGTAGCTACAGGCGCAGCTGTAAATAAACAGAATCGGCTTCAGTGGATTTGTGCGCAAGACTAAACCAATTTGCGAGCGGTTTGTTTTGAACGTGGTGTCTATAATTAATAAGTTATTCCTATATTCAATACATGTATAAAAGCAAGTGGAAGTTATGATACGACTACATTATGCTCGTGGTTTAAATAAAAATTTGGTAAAGAAATTTGGATGTTATTACAACCCATATCAACCCATTGTAATAGTTGATAATGTTTATATAGTTCTCTGAATAAATCCGAGATAAGGTAGATTAGTATTTGAAAGATAGCTATTGGAAAATTACAGGTGGATTAAAAATAAATAAAATATTAAAAGCACGGTTTAAGAATCAACGACAAGTGCAAAATTCTAATAAGGGTAGAACTAAGTAGGTGAATATCAAATAAGAATAGAGACTAGAAGGCATCACTAATTATATGGAGTAATTAATGATTTTGTTTAGAGAGAGAAAGAAAGAGAGAGAGTAAAATAAACTGAAAACATGTATTAAATAATTTGGTATCATTAAAAAATATGGAAGATAACCCTGTTTATTTCTATTTATGGTTGGGGTAAATAGTCGACGAAACTAATGGATAGAAGAATTGCAACATACAAGTAAAATACTAGAAATGCATACTGGGTCAGCTTTATTGTGAATATTACAGTTGACATAAGACGGGAGTAAAATAGGGTTACACCAAGATATGTGTTGTTGAGTGAAACTTTCTACATCATCAAGAGAAGGAGCGTTCCAGGTAGCAGTATACTGTGGCAGATTGAGATTTAGTTTTTGCTGATAGCTGACGGGCGTTTGAGGTTTGTTGCTGTTGGGCAGGAGGAGCTAGCTGTCTGTTTGAGAGAGGTGCATTGCAGCAGGAAGAAAAAAATATTAGAGCTGCTTACTTCAAATAGGTTGCTGTCTTGGAGGTTGTGTAAGAACGATACAAGGTGGGTGTTATTTTAGAGTATACTAACTCGAAAGTAAATAAAGACATTAATAAGTTGAAATTGATTAACAAATAAACTTACTGTGTAGTTAAATTAATAAATAAATATAATTAATGTACCATTCTAAGGATTGAGCATCTGTCATTGAAATTTAAACACTGTTTATCACATTCGGTTGACATCAGAAGTGAGGTTTGATTTAAATGATTTTTTTTTAAATATTGGAAGATTAATTTTTCAGAACAAGTAACTAGATAATAGATCCCATCCCTATAAGAGTTTCAGGCGCTATCATAAAAAATAAATTATTGATTTTATTATTCAAGGAGGGCAATTTGTAATTCAAAATACCTAATTAACATCAATATTTGAAAATTTTGCACATTTAAAGGCACAACAAAGGGTAGCCAGTGCAATATATTATCGTTGTGCATCCTTTTTATATATTCCCATACATAGGGTTTTGACTTTTAATCCTGGTACGATTTGCATGTATAATTACAGCACCATAGGTGCAACGAGCAGGCTGACAAGAGCAATATTGACATTGTCTTTAACTGCACTAAGGTAAGAGCGGGTTTTGTGCTTCTACGACTGGGATTCCTAGCATACAAAGGGCAATATAAATGTATAGTACAGTAGAGTATAGGGCACGTGAAAAAGCCACATTACATTATTGAACCATCGAACTAATTTATGTGTTGAATGAATAAAACTATCCAATCTAGTTGATACTTTTTAGACGTAGGTGTGCTTCCAATCTACTTCGAAATTAAATTTAATAAACAAATGAAAGTGATATATCGCTGAAAATCATTAAAACAATTTATACTGGTAAATTTGTATTTACGACATGTAACAAACTTAAACTGGACAGGTTGATGTGGTATACAGAAATAAAAGAAGCTCGCTTGCGATAGTCAGAAAAGACAAGATGGTAAAATTCTGTTATTTTAGGGAGCGTTGTGAAATATGGATATGGTTCTTGGCTTCGGCTATTATTTACCTTGTGAAATTTTCGAAATCACATATATGACTTCAAAATAAAAACTTCACTGCGCTTTACAAATAAAAATCGTATAGTTAATGTACAAACAAGTAAAATAACATTCGTAAAAATACATTACACCGGTCGGTCTGATAGCTGTGATCGCAATAGAGAAAAGTATCCAACCAACACTTTAAGAATTTCTACATGCTTATGACGTCACTTCGCGTAATAACCAAAATCATAGCAAATGGTTGCCTAAATATAAATTTCGTAATAGACAACAATGTTATTACTCTAGCGTGGAACCCCAAAGGCGTTACTACACTATAAAGAGGGATGCACCTCACAACTTGTAATGTAAAAGTACATGAATAGATGCAGAATCTTTTTCTCTACAAAAAACTTCTTTACAAGTGTGCTCTAAAATAATTAGGCAAGCAAATATTTTCATACATAAAAATTATCATTAAAAACCCTATGGTGCTTACAGCATTTCTACAGTCCCACAACGGTATTTCATCGGATTGTCACAAACATTAATGTACTTGTAGTCCTTGAGTTGCTTTAGGTTTAAATCACGTTTTGTATGTCATGTAGTTTGAATGTAGGACTAACACCTAGAAATGCAAATTTTATTTGAGAACAAGTTAAAAAGCTGTTGCAATGCACAAAATAGATTATACGCAGAAAAACGTTTTTCTTAGTAGCTAACAGAAAATCGAATTTTTTATAACATTTGGAGGCATAAAAAATATTACAATTTATTCATGTAAGGATCGTTGCTATGGAAATGCTACTGTAAACACTTTCTGTGCTTCGTTTGAAATAGAGACACAGACAGAAACACACCTTCTATCCGTCCTTAAACACATTGTCACACTGACAGATGATCATTTTCGACGAAACAAGCCTATTTATGGCAACTAGAATGAGCGTTACCACTAAATTATATACTGTTAAACAGTTTTATTTAATTTAACTCGTAGAAAAAATATGTGTATAATGCGCATAGAAAGTTATTTGCTCACCTCCTGAGTAAACGTTTGCAACCCGACCGTAGGATGGATTGCAAACGATCACTCGGTGCAGCAAATTCTACTTTCTATGCTTAGTATACAAATAACATTTTATGGACAAAACTTAGCCTTATAAGCCAGTATTTGTTAACACGCAAAATTATCGGTCGGCTGAGAATCCTCCTAGGTGTGTTGAAGCACCTCTGCTTGCTAAAAAGATTGGTGTCTGGGCAGCTATTAGTTTAACACGTTTAATTAAACAAATTTTTTGTTAATGGGAACATTAATGCAGAAAGATATGGAGATGAGAAGCTGAATCTTTACAGTTAATTAGACAGTTCTTTGGCAATAGAATTATTAGTGAAAACACGGACGTTCCTTTTTCTGTACGATCTTGAGACTTGACTGTTTATGGCTTTTCGTCAAAAATTCAATATTTCGAACTCCTATTAATAGTTTCGAACCAATAAATATATGTAGTAAATGAAGTTAGGAATAGAGTCTTAAAATCATATATATAATACACATATATTGCTAGTAGGGCCTGGAAACGTCAGAAAACATTACGGCGCCGACATAGTCTCACTTAGAGTATAACGCGTCTCGTGCGCATGCGTGAGAATTTGAACTCCGCCTTTAGAAGCGAATTATAAACTTGCCCACTTCCCCTTTGGCCGGACGACGCCGCCGCGCTTGCACACAGCTCCCATTATACATTGAAGAGTTGGTTGTCTGTCTCACTTCCTTGGTCAGTTTCCCACTCATAGCCGCTAGCAATATAGTAAGTATTAGATATATGCTTAAAATGTATTGAATCCGGTGGTGGGAATTTTAATCATTTCTTATAATGAATTGAATATTACGTGTAACATGAAAATAAAGTTTTTATTTTAGTGCCTCAATATACCTTGCTATTTTTTTGTTCATGTGTAAGTAATAAGTAAAGACATACTGTGTTTCTTGTTTCATCAAGCCATACCCAACTACAAACGTACTAATTTTTGAACACCTTATATATATATAGCTGTTTAATATTTCTTAAATATATGTTACATTTACTTTTTGTAAAGTGCTGATTAATCCTCGATCTTGATATTAAAAAATCCATCCGTTTGTTCTAGTTTCACCTAACAATACTACGGTCTAAGTAAGCACAATATTATATAACTATATCGTTTCCTCATCGTGAAATTGCAGAAAAGCATAACCACGGTTGTTATGGTATCCAAAAGCTAAAAGAAAAGCATAATTTCTATAGATATATAACCATTCAACACACTTACAGATGTAAACAGAGTTCTGTCTATAGTAAAGAATCCACAAGCCGAAAACTGAGAGGACGTAATCCAATAACAACAGCGAAGTGTTCAACCTTAAATCGAACACGATTATCTTCACAGCAGCTCTGGATCATAAACCTACCTGCTTTCTGTAGCTTTCATTGACGTTGCTGGATAGTAAGTGACAAACCAGACGCTTGGTATTTTCGCTCTTAAAATAACAAAGCTTTATCCTAACTGTTCCTCATTCGTTCAATATTACCTCAACAATGCATTCGTACGAGGATTCCGTTAGAAGCAAAACACGAAGAGTGTGAAGCCAGACCAAGATTGACATTAGGGGCAACTCGATTATTTCCCTACCATCGCCCCTTTTTCCTTGTTATATCAACAGTAAAAAAAATGAAGATTCGATCAAGGCCCATATAACGCATACTATTATAATCTACAACAGTGTTGTTGCTGTGATTATTATAAAATAATTGCAAAATATAACTTTATACCACTGTACAAGGTCCAAGAAATGTGTTTAAAGCGTCAGCAGCATCCATTACAAGAATATAAGCCTTGGCCAAATCACAGACTGGTGTGACTGTAAATGTAGGGGTTATATATAGCTTTTTTAAATTTGGAACTAACCTTTAACTTTATCCATATAACAAATTACATCTTTTTGTTTCCATTCCAAATCGAATATTACTATTGCGTCGTTACTAGTCCGAACCTGCTCCAGCTCCAACTCTAAAAGACGATTTAACCATTTAAATCTGTTTTTCAAACCCGTAATCACTATTCTGTTGCTAAACTCCACTATGTTGCACGTGATTGCCACCACATCCATGGCCAAGTATCGCTCCAAGACGCCGCCGATTCCCAGTCTGTCTCCAAGCATTATATAGGAGCCAGAAAGATCGATTGCAACAAGAGATAAGTTAAAAAACAAAATTACGAAGACAGTGGCAGTCAGTTTATACTTCTCTAATTTATTATACTTTGATTCGACCACTGAGTCAACCTGAAATAATAAAAATGTGTACAGGAAATTTTAAAAGTGTTTCTATGTTACTTTGTTCACGCACTGAAGGTAGTTAAAGAATTGAGTAAACCTGCTAGGATTTAAGCAGACCCCGCAGAAGAACACTAGCGTGTAGCCGGTAACGACAATGAAGAGCGTGAACTTGTCGACGGTTGTGGAAGCTTTGATTGAGCCACCTTGGCTCATAATGACATCATAGAACACTCCCCAGTATGCCATGAAAACTAAATGTTACTTAGACAAAATGTTACTGGAAAAGTTCAAATGTTTACTTGCTGCTGCCCCATATATAAATCCACACGCCATTATCGTAGGGCTTAGTACCAGAAACAGTTCGGCTCCATCTCGGATCACCTTAAAAGGAAACGCGCCTATGAAACGGAAGAGCCAAATAACGGGCTTGTAATGTTCATAGGTTTTTTCCGAAACTAGAACTGTGTTCATCAGTGGCATCTTGCGTATTCGATTGAGGCTTAGTTAAATTAATTTCCTAAGACTATTGATTGTTTCTTAGAAAAACTGTTACGTTTGAATAGGAGTTTAGCATTTTTTTCCTATAATCATGTAGTTGTATGGATTATAATGATGACAAATTATGACAAAAATGAACTGCTTGACAATTAGGGGATAATAATGAATAATTAGATTTCTCTGATATATTGTTATGGTATAATAGTGGTTGTGCATTGGATATTATAAATAAGTAAGTTTAATAATCTCAAAATGAGCTCTTATTTCATATAGGTCGAGTCTACACATCCAGGCAAGTATTATTTTCATTAATAATCAATTACAAGATATATATTCATTCGCCGTCAAATTAATTTGGTAGCATTTTTAATAACTTAAAGTAAATACTTTGTGTAATGGTGATTTAACTAACGGGAGAGCTACCATACAGGATATCAACTAAAGGAAAAATAGCGTTCCAACCTGACAAATCGCAAAACAAACCAGTTCGTTATTCCCAACAATTGCCTGTCATTACGTAATTAAAGCGTTGTCTAGATGATAACAAATGCTGTAAGTAAATAAACGTCACAAAACAAAACACACTCAAAAAACGCTTCTGCTGGAAGTTTTCGATCTCTTAGGGTGTAGTTTTTTCATCATTTTTGTTGCATTTGGAAAGGAATTCGGGCCCAATTCGATCTCCTGGCAAGTCCTATAATGCTTGCCTCTCTCTTTGTCCGTTGGCCAGCCTCTGAAGGCCGTCCTACGACGATTTCTGTAGCTCGGCCTCTGTGACGCCGATAACTGCTACGAACTGCCCCGTTTCTTACACCTAGGGCTGCACTGATCTCCACGAAGGTCACTGCCTACCTGCAGTTTTTAGGGGCTCCAATTACTTTGCTCGCACCTCCAAAAAAACAGCCACCGGAATACAAGCTTAACCTCGATGCACCCATAAAATACTTTTTCAACCTTCTGCATAGGTGCTACGAATTTAATTGGGTAAAGAATATTTATTCACATTTTTACAACTATTTATTGGCGAAGTCAAAATAAGAACACCTTTCAGCCTGACTTTTTCTCCTCAATTATTTGTCATCGATACTTCATTGTTTAACATTGTTTTCAAGTCTACTCTAATTACATTTTGTTTGAATTAAGACTAACACTATTTTTAATACAGTTTTGCAATTATTATGAAAACCAATGCTATTCTATTTACAAAAATTAAACTAGCACACTTCTGGAATATTTATGAAATACTATTTCATGTGCATGAAATATTCTTAATTTTTATAATAATCATAGAGGCTTAAATGTGTTCATAGCTATATATTGCTTTGGTTTTATTAATTACCCTTTCCTGTCTCATAGAGATAAATAATACAAGAAATTCGGTTATCTAAACGCACATGGCTAGAGAAGTGAGCAAGGGAGCGGCCCCAGATGACATAAATAATCATGCAGATTTCAGGTGGTAGAGTAGAATAGAAGATAAAGAAATTTTGAAACAAATTGGAGAGGTATTATATGGAAAGGAATAGAAGACTGAACTAACCACCATGTGATGCATTACTAAAAAAATTATAGTCATATTCTTTTTCCATAAAACTCTCCATACATTTTCTATCGGAAAGGCAATAAAATGCAAAATACAAACTCAAAAATAAAGCTTAAGATACCTGCATACCAAGTACAGCAACCGAATCCGGAAGCACCTACTATAAGTGTACATTCAAACAAACATATGAGCTGGCGATGCTGGTAATAACTACAGTGTAGAAAGGCGAATCATGTCAAGAGCCATATTACATTTAATTAAATAATCACAGAGAGTAATAGACAAGAACGAACGTAATTATGTAATATTAAATTAGAGAATGTGTAGTGTAGACAATACTGATGATATTAATTATGCCGATGGTGCAGAAAAAAAAAGGTTGGATATAATTGGATCCCAAAATAAACAAATAGACAGAAATAAAAAGAGCTATACAAGAGTAAGACAATGAGTAGTATAGTTGATTGCAATGCTGCTGATAATGCTGATGAATCAAAGACAAACGGTATGTCGAATTGAATTCTGAGGATGTAGGGTAGCGGTAGGTAATCCTTTACGATCCCGGTGAAGGATACATCTATTTCAAGGACTGACGACCTTGCCCTTGCGAGTTCTTGGTTTCCCGATCTCCCGCTTTGTCGGGAAAATTATGCCCCAACCTTAATCCTCTCCACTCCGCACTTTCCGTATACCCTAATGAAATGGCTAACATGATGACCTAGGGAAGGATATCGATTTCGATAGATATCCTCTAAAAAGTCCTAGGTAACGTTTCTGTGTTAAACATCTATCAGACATTATTCTCCTTAGCATAGAATTTCGGCTTAGACCGCGTAGTATTTGTATATGAACACCCAGCATTTTCTGGCTTAATGTGCCTTGCACCTTGTGAAGTCGAGCAAAAACCCGCGCGCTGGCCTTGCTCTTTGGTGGCTCGTGTTGTTTGAGTATCTTGAGAACGAGGATACTTAGGCAGATTTGGCCGTTTTGCTGTTTGTGCATCCATATTCACTAACGTTTCGCAAGACCTTGCAGCTCGCATCATCAGAGTGAAAGTCGCACTAAGAACCGAAGGTCGGTGTGGAGCTATTTATAGTCCTCTGTGCCAGGCGCGCGGAGTGGCGTAACGCTGGTTGGTCATCCGAGTGCAACGTAATCCGTGGGGCGTGGCCGTATGACGCACAGTGGTTGTAATGCTTTAGATCTTGTATCACAGGGGTCCACGTTTTACTAAGCTTAAAGCCATCTTCCCTGTTGATATTATTTGGATGTTTTTCTATTTCTATGGCTTCACGTATCACTCGCGGGAAGTAATGAGGTATTCTGGCAAGTACTTTGGCATGCTCAAATTCTAGAGTGTGCCCATTTGCAAATGTATGCTCAGCTACGGCTCATGTTGTGATGCGTTTGTGTTTGCAATCGGCTTTGTGTTCTTGGAGTCTTAGATGACCAGTCTGTCCAATGTAACTCGAGCCGCAAGAACAAGGAATGCGATAGACGCCAGCGGTTTTTAAACTTGGAATCTTGTCTTTTACCGATCTGAAGCCGTTACCCAAAGTTTCCTTGCTCGTGAACACAGTTTTGATGTTGCATCGTTGCAGGACACGTCGTATCTTATCAGTGGAGCCTTTAACGTAAGGTAGAAATGCTAAGCCTTCCAGAGTGGAGATTCTTCTTTAGTTTTTTTTGTCATAGTCTTGTCTAGAGCTTTTCGTATGCTCGACTTCACAAGGTGCAAGGCACATTAAGCCAGAAAATGCTGGGTGTTCATATACAAATACTACGCGGTCTAAGCCGAAATTCTATGCTAAGGAGAATAATTCGAGTAACCGCGAAAGCCTCAAACAGTACATCTATCAGACATTCAGAATCTTACTCCTGAACGGTAAGGGCGAATTTCCAGCGCCTTAAAACTCGAGCACCTCGACTAAGAACACCCCGAAAGCAAATCTTGGTCCTCCAGACTGGGAGTTAACGTCAGTCTAAGTTTAATCACTATAAGTACCTCCTACGATTAAATGCAAGAGCCAGGAAAATTGAGAAAACCAAAGGCTTATAAGCGAATGACGAAATCTGCGTAATAATTTGACGCGCGAGTGTCCGCTAACAACGGCGCTTCTACTCTGAATCGAGCATTATTCCGAGTGTGTGAGGCAGCATGAATTAGCAAGTAGCTACGAAAGCGACTGTACCTAAATAAACAGAGTCGACTTCAGTGGATTTGTGGGCGAGACTTAAACAATTTGCTCGCGGTTTGTTTTGGAAGTGGTGTCGATAATTAATAAGCTACACTTATATTTAATACGTGTATAAAATCAAATAGAATCGGTCCTAAGCCCGTAGACATTTATTTAAGAATAATATATTTTTGGCTACGTATAACATTTATATATTGTCATTGTGCATCCTTTTTATGTATTCCCCTGCATGTATGTTCCATTTGCAGATTATATGTATGCTCATGTAAACTGTTCGGTTTTTATTCCTGGTAGGATTTGCATGTATAATTACAGCATCATAGGTGACAACGAGCAGGCCGGTAAGAGCAATATTGACATAGCCCTTAACTGCAGGAAGGTAAGAGCGGGTTTGTGCTTTTTCGATTGGGCTGACTAGCTAGTCCATTGGCATTAAACCTATAATAGTCGAATAGGAAAATAGGAAAAAAAATGATTGCTTTACCCACAAAAACTACCGGTAACACGCACTGCGGTGGTTTTTAGCGCTTTCTCAGAAACAATTGGTCGTAAAAAATTTGTATACTTATCAAAAATATTCCCTATTAAGTTCTCGATAAAAATGTTTCTCTTACCAATTTCATTTTTCCCAATGTATTTCGAGTAACAAGCGATCAAAGTGGGGGGGGGGGGGGTTACTTTCAGCGTAGATTAATGATGGAAGTTTTTGGTCACAATGCTTCACCCAACCTTACATTTTTTGCACCAATCCCCTTTTCTACATAGCAAGGATTTATGACAGAAATTACGTCAACTCCCCCATATGTGAAAGGTTCTCGCATTACCTTTTGTAAATCATCCTCGGACTCAGTTAAGTACTATAAATACTGACCGTTTTGACCTACGCACTAGAGGAAAGCAAAAAAAAGTGGGCAATCTACGTGCATCATGACCTTTGACTAACCATTATACAGGGTGATTCTTAATATTGCAAAAAAATTTAAAGAAAGATTCTTTGGTCAAAAAGAAACAAAAAAGTCCTAATAAGCATGGGTCCGGAAATGCTTTGTTTCTGAGATACAGGGTGTTAAAGTTTTCAAAAAAAAAAAGCCAGCCGCCTATGGAATAAATAATTTAAATCTAAGTGTGTCAAAACATGATCATTAATAGCACTAGTAAACCTTCAGAGTTTCACTAAAATCGGTTAAGGGGTTTTTAGATATTGAAGCATTTTAGTTTTTGTCTTAACAGGTTCAGAGATGTGCAAAAATATGGGCTTTAATTTTTTTCTTGAAAACGAAGCTACATCTGAAAAAATCTCGGTAGACAAAAAAGTTGCATTTTTAGTTGCTTTATTAAAAAAAATTATAAAAATGGAAAAAAATCTAGTGGGCGTTATTTTTTGTGCAAAAACCTAATCGTTATGCCCCCCTGGGCACGCCTCTGGAATTACTACGTCATTGTAATAGGTTCAAAAGATACCCTCATAAAGTTATAAACAAACTCTAAAAATTTCATTAAAATCGCTCAAAGCGTTTTTTAGATAACATAAAACAAAACGAATTAAAAAAAAACCTTTAACACCCTGTATCTCGGAAACTATGTATTTGCGATATATGTTATTAGGACTTTTTTGTTTATTTTTAACCAAGGAATCTGTCTTTAAATTTTTTTGCAATATTAAAGAATCACCCTGTATATAAAAGCAAAGAACACTGTACTACAAAACAACCGCTTAACACGGAAAATGTAGGAATGTCGTTGTCAGATTGGGAGGATTCCATCTGTTAATGTTGTTCTTGGGATCAATCGGATTTATTATGGCTGACAATGGACTTGCAGAATTATGGTCAACTGTATACTTTTCTGCATCTGTTCCTCATATATTTTTGGTCCATGCATACGCAAGAGCGATTCGAGCTCATTGTCTTAATTTTTGAGCTATTTCCATTATAATATTGATGAAATTGAAACTGCTTCTAATGCACAACCTGATGCATCAGTTGCAATATAAAATGTTTTGTTGAAATCTCACATCTACAAGTTAAATCAAAGATGACAAAAACTTAACATTTCTGTAGTAATTCATCTATTGATGGTGGTGATTCTCGATATTCTATACTAATAGAGTATTTAATCTTCTACCATCCAAGCAAATTCGAAGTGATTCATTCTTTTTCGTAACTACTACGAGATAGGATTAGAATATGGTGAATCTGAATGTTCAATGATACCTAAATCTAACATTCTTTTTATTTCGTTTTCAACTGCTGTTCTTTTTGAAAAAGGTATTGGATAAGATTTTTGTACAAATACTGTTTCATCTTTAATGTTTAATTTACAAATATAACGATTAAATAAACCTGTTTATCAGAAAAGATTCCATCATATTTTTTTAGTATATCTTGTATCAGATATAATTTTTCATTATTGAACTGTTTCTTTAACTGGTGTATTGTTAAAGTTGGTTCTATTTTAAACCCCCATCATCATGCATGTATTGCTTTTCATTATTTGCTTCTTTCAAATCTTTCAAAACTAACCCAAATGTTTTTGCAATTGTAACGATCTACTTAACTCATGGTCATTTTCAAATAATACTTCATTTATCTCAAATCTTTTCTCATCTTGTATATCTAAATTAATTGTTGATATTAATTTCAGTTCATTTGATACTACTTTATCTTGGTTAAAAGTGTTTGAAAAGTTACTTCATAACATTGTTCTGAATCTATAAATTTCATTATTTTGGTATTGAAATTCAAATTAGTTTTAACTTTATACATCCAATCCATGCTTAAAATTGAGGTAGTATTCAAATGATTAATAATCAAAATTACAATTTTGTGTTTTGAATTTCCACAATTACTAACATTAAAGCCTGTTTTTTAACTTTCCTAATTCCCCCAGTAACAACTAATATGTTAAATATACTATTTATTATTTTATTCTAATATTCTTTCGAACGTTTCTACTGACAACACGCACAGAACTACCAGTATCTATTAATAAATCCTGCTTAATTCCTTTAATTTCTACTGTTAAGTATGGTAAATCGTGATTCACCATTTATTTTTCCTTTCAGAAACATCACATTCCAAATCAACTACATTGTTAACTTTTTGAATTTTACTAAACTGTTTTGAAATAATTCTTTACAAAATTTAAATGGTTTTTTTGCTCCTTTGCAACCCAAATTTTAACAATTGGAGCTAATTGTACCGGGTTATTTAGTTTTCCTGACTTTGAACCGTATTAGGTGATCTATCCCTAGCTTGTACAGGAATTGGCAAATCACCCCTAGCTTGTATTGTTTAAGTGTTTGCATTTCTTTCTCTCCCTCGACCATTATTATCTAACATTACCATTATATATTATTTTGACCGTAATGTTTTAATTTACTCTACTTCTTGGTTCAAAGTTATCTGTATTCCGGTTATCAAATTTTGAAGGATACTGATTATTGAAATTTGACATTCTTTCTCTTGTGCCAAATTTTGTACTGGTCTGCCTATTTTCCAAACCTTCTAAAACCTTTAGCATTTCTTTTACATTTTTAACTTGGGAAGCTACTAATGCCGTTTGTATGTCAAGTGGAAAATGTTTACTTAAAGATTCAACGAGAATACTATCAGGTATTGTACTCTAGCTATCCAGTACCAAACATCTATAACATAATTTTCCTTAATGTGTGTCTGTGGCACTGTGCACAAAATAAAATCTCACGTTCCGGCTTCACAGATGTTTATATTTGGTTAGGTTTTGTTTTTCTTATCTTAGCGCTCGGATCGGAGCTTGACCTTTCGCGTATCCTATTTCACGTGCGCGTAGCGAGCAGTTTGCTTGTGTTTAGTAAAGCTTCTAAACTTACTATTATATGATCTTGCCATATAAATTTCAGACCTGGCTTTCTCTTGTATATAGACTGTGACCAAAACTTGTTAATAAAATCTATCTTACATGATTGATAATTGTTCCATTCGTTAAAATGACTTTCGGCCCAAATGTTGACTTTGTTTCTAACAATTTTACTGCTACATGTAACTTTTTACTACTTGGAATCCTCATGGTATCAAATAGTTTCTAGTTTTTTCAAAATATAACTGGGTGTAACACTTGTCTATTTCAGTTAAATTTTGATTTTTCACTATTTGTCTGCATAATAATTTCCCCATTGAAACTAATATTATTGTCATTCGTTCTATTTTGTAAACATTCAGTAATATCCTTTACTTCAGTATTTAACGATTGTATTTGATTTTTGACGTTACTTTGATAACTGTCGAATTTGCTTACAACATTTTTCAACTTATCTTTATTTTGTTCCACATCTGCTCTAATGGTTTCTACTTCCTTCTCAATAGGTCCTATTTTATGCATCAATTGGCTCTCTAACTGTTCCCGTGCCCTAGTTATAAGAATTTCATTCTCAGTTGAAATGCCCTTAATTTAGCCTCAATTGTGTCCATTGTGGTTTCTACTACAGATACCTTATTTAAAAGTTCCTGATTATTAGTAGTCAATTTGGTTTCTACTACAGATACCTTATTTAAAATTTCTTGGATCAATCGCATCATGTTATTGTCATTAGACTCACTAACTGATATGCTAGCCTCTTGCAATTGACGTCCTTCCGTGTTTACTATACTATATCCTTGTTCTAATCGAATTTCTTCCATTTTATTAAGTTTTCTGGTTGGCTTTCTAAAACCTGACCATAAATTCATATGCTATTACCTTATACTTTACGAGCTCCACGTTGTCGCGCTAAACTTGTAATACAACAAATTTGGTGAATTCCGACAATTTGTTCTACTAATTATTCTCGGGCTCCAAGCTTGTCGACAAATTTATAATATACCTCCTTCTTAGCCCCACGTTTCAAGC
This sequence comes from Agriotes lineatus, assembly GCA_940337035.1. Lineage (NCBI taxonomy): Eukaryota > Metazoa > Arthropoda > Insecta > Coleoptera > Elateridae > Agriotes > Agriotes lineatus. Next base: position 40,716 of record CALNHX010008620.1, read on the forward strand.
TAAATTTATAATATACTACTCTCTCACGGGGTGTTATTACAAATAATATTAAGTTAAATGTACCCTTTTATTATTAACAAGAAGCAGTATCAGGTATAGCCCCTTAAGTACTTACCTTACTTCTTAATAAAATAAATCAAAATTGACGTATCTCATAACTCAATTTGACAAAATGAATTATTTCATGCGATTCTATTTTTGTAATACTTCGGCTAGTCAGTTTAATAAGCAATGAGAATCCTTGTTCCCAGCTAGATGGGTAAATGTTCAACTAAAAACCTTTTATTGTAGTTGAAAACTCAATTACTTTGAAATATAATAATTATTTGACTTCGTTAATCAAATACACTCTTCAGGTACTACAGTTTGGTCTAACATTACAAAAATTAAATAGATGTCAAAATATTTTAATCAAATGTTTAAAAAATCCAAACTTGATTTAAATTATACTTCTAAAATATCCTAATCCAAAAATATAAATTTCAAATTATAATGACCGAAATACGTCGAGTACTCGAATCACTATAAAAATTTAGAAAATTAAGTATTCTAAATTAATTTCTAAATATACAATTACAATTATTTAAATGATTTGCAGCACCAAACTTACTATATACTTCTTAATGTTACTGAATAAATAGACACTAACCTCCTGATAGCATCTTTTGTACCTGAGTGTTATCTGAGCTCCTACTGGATGCTAGTCAGCAAACACCTCCTTGGTTGTTCACGGCCAAATAAAAACTCGTTGCAGCTCTTTGACCCCTTTATTATGCGGATAGACAGTTCAACAGCATACCACAAACACTCGCTTGCACTTTTTTACTGGTTTTGAAGTAAAATACCACTTTAAATTGCTTCAAACAATCTTGAATTCTATTTTGAATAATACTTGTAACCCACAGTCAAATTTGATCGTAAAGAATACTATATTGCTATTACGTATCAAATATTCAATTATTACTCTTAACAATTAATGGGAATTTAACTCTTAACGTGATTATTTAGCACCGATTATAAATTCAAGTTATTTTTTCTACTTCATGTAAACATCCACCCTGGTTGCCTATTACAGCCCCACCAGTTAAAACATACAACTGTTATATCACATGATACCCATTGGATATTTATTTATTTATTTATTTAGTACCCAGCCAACAGCCGTTAGGCCAATTATAGACGTCGCTATACATTTTATGGGGTCTTCCAACCCCACTAACGACTGCCATGATGTTATTATGACATCCGGGACCCACTATTTCCGTGGCAGCCGTACCACGAAGCGCTGAGAGATGCAGCTGTGGAACTCCCATCCAAGTTCTGACCAGAGACAGCGTTGCTTAACTCTGCTGATCGAACGTGGACGCTTGTTCAAGCTACACCACCCGGGACGCATTTTTACCGATCCTATACACGTTCAGCAGCCGGCTTTGCAGAACACTCCCGATCGCGCAATATACCAATCGTAAGCAATTTTAGCCCGTAGTGCTAAACGTGTATAGTATCAGTAATAGTGTTGATCGCGATCCTGATCGATCGCATTGCGTGGTGGAAAATAACCTATAATATTTGCATTATTTCTATGTAGAATGAGTGAAATCGACACGTTTTTTGCATTTGATGAATGTTGCAAAATAGAAATAAAGGATTTTAAAACCACGGAACGTTTTATAGTCGATGTTCATACAAAATTTGATTCAAAAGACTATTCAAGCCATGTTAAGGAATGGATATCAAATTTTTCCAAGACCACTAAAACGAACTGGATTGTATTTAGAACATTTCCCGATAATAAAAGGCACCTTTTCAGGAAAAATTTTAACTGCCAACACAACTGCAAAAATAAGGGTGATAAAAGTTCGAAAACCGAAATCGGAATCTAAACTGTAAGGCATTTGTTAACGTGCTAATAAAGAAAGTCAACAAAGACACAATAAAAATGACCCCTTTTCTAAAAGAAAATCTTAATGTTTTTATAAAGGTAAGTAGATGCCATAATTCTATTTTATCTTAATTGATATGAAGGGTTTTTTGCATAAGCCCCCTATGTCATTAAAAGCGATTTCTGAGAAAATCGAAATTTTTTATTATGCAATGGGGTTTTATGCAGAATCGCCAACATAAAGCGTCTTTATCTTAGACTACCGGTATTCTAGACGAATTAAGCAAGGTAACTGATTAGTGTATCGATAGGTGGCGTTTCTTCGATTTATCTTCAATGAGAGGTTCTTGCAAAAAAACCTTCATATCAGTGGCAAATTTGGTGGTGGTATAACAATTTCGATTTTATGCTTAATTTTTCATGTGTTTGTTCATTCTATGATATAGCGTTATTTTGGTGGTCATATTGATAACTTAATTTTTTAGATAAATTTTGAGCACAGCCATGTGATTGATGTTGCCGAAGCATATGTTTTTTTAAGGATTTCTGAAGATACAAAGCAATCCTATATACATTACTTCAATATGGGTATGACACCAGCAGCAGCGCACAGTTTTCATGAACTTAAAATATTGGGTGACAATGAAGAAGATTTTTCTCGTGTTAAAATTTTAGCAAATGCTCAAGTTAATCCAAGAAAACGACAAATATACACATTATTTAATAAATGGAGGTAGGTAAAATTTATAAAATAGTCTAAGAATTGCTATCTTTTTAGTAAATAGGCAGTTTAGCAAGAATCATTACTTATACAGGGTGACGCGGATCTAAATGTACAGGGCTATTCACTACATTTTGATCCCCCCTCTAACTAATTTATTTTTAGGTTTAAGAAAATAAGTTTAATACAAAAGTTACATAGCCTGCTTTAGATTTTATATTTATTTTATTTTCATGTATTCAGGGTGATCCATTTAGCCGTAGCCACCATAAACTTTTTTATTTGAATGTATATAATGATATTTTCGGATTATCCTCGTAATTGTAAATGTTTTGTGTAGCACTTCCTATACCTATCTTTAATTGTCTTCCAGATAATGACAGTTGAAAACAGAGATCCACGTCACTCTGTATTTTCAACCGCCTTAAAAAAATTGAGGTTTTTTTCTTAAGAAAATAAAGTTACCACTAAACTAACCTCTTGGACTTTGTTTTAGAACTAATAATTTTGGTAGTCGCGATCCTGTCAATGCACTGAAAATTTTGAAAGAAAAGGAAACTTTTGTGAAAATAGGGGTTGAGTTATTAGTAGATGAAGAAAATTCAAATGTGGCTATTGTCACACCTATTATGAGGAGGTCTCATTTGATGAAATTTTCAGAAGAGATAGTATTTGTAGATTCAAGCGGGTCCTGTGATCAAGCCAATACAGTGGTAACATTTCTGTTTGGCTCGTCAAAAGTAGGAGGGATTCCATTGGGTTGTGTTATGCATAGTAATCAAACAGAAGATGATTATACTAAAGCTCTGCAAGATTTAAAAACGTTACTTGGTCCTGAAGGATTTAACAGAAAAAAGTATCCACAAATATTTATGACCGATGACAGTGCAACAGAAAGAAATGCATTACGTAGAGTATTTCCAGAAAGTAAGTTACTTCTCTGCAAATTTCATGTAACTCGAGCAGTATGGAGATGGCTATGAAGTAGCCATAATAAAATAGAGAAAAATGATCGGCTACATCTTATGAAATTATTTCAAAAGGTAGTGTATTCTTCCACAGACATTGAATGTGATTTAGCCATGAATATTCTTCTTAAAGATATTGTTACAAAAAAATATATCAATTTTTTGAAGTACGTAGAGCAGCTATGGAAAAGAAAAGTAGAATGGTGTTTGTGTAATAGGGCTTCTTTAACTACCAGAGGGCATAATACCAATAATACTGCCAAAGCCTCGATCAGAATATTCAAAGATTTGGTATTAGAAAGATGTAAAGCTTTTAATATATGCGCTTTAGTAGATTTTGTTTCCACTATATTGGAAAACCATCACATAAGAAGATTACTCAATTTCGCTAATGGAAAGGAAACAAAAAATGATATTGTATATGGGAAATTTCTTAGAAAAGCAAGTGCACTAGAGGTACTTCAAACTGGAGAGAATGTGTTTGAAGTGTCGTCAACTCAAAGTGAAGAGAAAGCAAAGTATAAAGTGGTATCAGATTTACAAATGTGCGAATGTCTTGCAGGACAAGGAGGAAAGTTCTGCAAACACTTGTGTGCCGTCCAAGAGATATATAAAAATATTTCCACTTGCCCTCAACTAAGCACAAGTGATAAATTTTTGTTTGCAAAAATAGCAATGGGCGATACTGTTGAAAAAAATGCTAATTTTTTTTCTTTTATGCAAAAATCAGTTAGTGCTAATGATACCACTTATGCATCTTCCTCTAGTAATAAAAATACTTCGAATGACGATTATCAGCTACACCATGATATTTCAGATCAATTAGAAGAAGATTTTAATCAAGACACAGCATACGAAGAGGAAATAAATCGCTTTGCAAATAACTTAAATCTTTTAATTGAGTTAACTAAACAGAAAGATTATTCTTTGTTACCTCTTTTCAAAAAAGTCAACACCAAGTTGGAGGGAGTGAAGACCACAACACAATTGGGGTCCTTTTTCTCAAATATTGTATCAAAAGTGGGGTCAAGGAAAACAATTCCAGTTCAGCCAACGTCCATTTCCCGAAGGAAGCGATCATCACTTCCAAAAGGTGCTCGAAGCATTCAAGCCGGCCGCCCTTCAAATTTGGAATTAAATCGCACTGGAAGAATTGCAAAAAGATCAAAGAAAAAACACCAACTTAGTGCAAATTTAGCAGCTAATTTACCAAACGCTAAAGGTCATTAATATGTATGTTCTATTTTTCGTTCCTTTTTATACTATTGTTGTGCAAGTATTTTTAGTGTTTGCTAATTAATCATGAGTGTGTGTGTCATGTGTCATGAGTATCTAAACATAATTTTGATATCTCATATAATAATCGAAATTAAAAGGTTAATTTGAATTACTCAATTTTAAAAAATCCCTTGTATATTCGAAACAAATGAAATTAGACCGATTCTGTTTATTCCAGCCTAGTGAGATCGAAAATCCAGCTTGTGACACTTTTATTACTTTTATCCTATGTACCTATTACCGTTTTTCTTGTAGCGCATAAAACCAACGAAAATTACTCGCCTTGTACTTAGTTCATTTTTAATATATCATTTTTGTTACATTGTATAATGTATTTATTGTTTTCTTAATATTTCTTAAAAAAGTGCGGCTGTATATAAAAAAGTAAGTATGGCATAACTGCAAAAATGATAAATATTTGTGCGCGCCAGGAAAATAAAATAAAACAAAGTTTTAGTTTATTTTGAATGTCATACTCTACCAATAATTTTTTATATTATGCCCCCATGGGGATAATAAGTACTGCCTGTAGTAAAAAAATAGCGCGAGAGATTTCGTTACTAACCCTACGCATATTCAGCTCGACCTGCTGAAATCAGCTAGGATTGGTAAAAACATAATTCGCATATCTTCGGCAATTCGGATCGCTGAACGTGTATAGGATCGGTAAAAATGCACCCGGGACCTACATATCTGGATATTATTAAATAAAATTCATCATTCATACGGTATGTTGCATTGCAGTCCATTGGAGAAAAAGGAATTGGCAATAAATCTTTTTGTAGAGAACGTTCTAAGGAACATTTTCAGTGTGACTAATGGTTTCTGAGAAAAACGCTAAAAACCACTTCAGTGCGTGTTAGCGGTGGTTTTTGGGGGTGAAGCAGCCACTTGGGACTTGGGAACTGTTTTGTTTTTGAAAGCTCTTCCATTGGTGTGCATAACCTCCAAACGGCAAAACTTTATAATTTCTTTTTTTCTAATTTTGCTAATATGAAAGGACTAAGCATACAAATGGCGATATAAATTCATAGTATAGTAGAGTATAGGGAATGTGACAAAAGCCAGATCAATCTGAAACCAATTGCCATTGACGACTTCAAAACAATTACTTTCAAATACCTTATTGATATGCTCTATATAAGAAAACAGTTTTTTTACTTTGCTCGGTAAGACACAAAATCCACAAAAGAAAACCGTAATCCAACCAGCATGTGCAAATCCCATGGTGAATTTCACAGTTGCAGTGCGATTTCCTTTGGGGTAGCTATGGTACAGCTCCCAATAAGCTCGCCCAGCTGCAATTAATATAATCAAAGGTCTGACGTTGTGATTTTAAGTATCGTTTACCTAGAAATAACCCCAAAGTAAAACCATAAACGGATAAACGGAAAAATATGGCGAACGCTTTAAAAACAAATTCGAGTCGAGCCTGTACACGCTAAATGGAAAAAATCCGCCAAGCCGATAAAACCATATAACCTGCCGAGAGTTTTTGTACATTTCATTTGAAACGCACACTGTGGTTTTCAAAAACATGATGACTAACGCACAATTTTCTTAGTACTAAAAAAATAACACAGAAACGATTAAGTTCCTGTTAAACCTGTTATTTTCTATTTAACTGATGTCGTATTGTTTACTGCCTTTAAATGGGCGATTAAGCAGAATTTTTTCTAATATACGATCAATCTGAACTTTACTCCAATAGTTGACTGTTGTACTATATATAAAGATGACGAATTTGCCACCTTGAAAAAATGACTGAATTATAATATAATTTTGAAATGTTTTAAGCATTTTTAGAGTGGAATTAACATACTGTCCGCGATGCTCCTTGCAAGCCTTCGATTTGTGCAGTTCCGTGGATTATTTCTTGCACTCGTTCAGGACGCACTTCAATACATAAATTGTATAGTTATAGGACCAGGTTATTTTCGTGAACAGTTTACACTTGGTGAAGGGATGAAGCGTAGTAGGATAAAATGTAAATGGGGTAGCCAGACCTAACTACTCCCTAAGGCATTGGTAGCCTTTGTCTGTTCAGAAATGAATAACCTCAGAGTTTAAAAGTATATTAAAAATTCAACTGAAATACAGAGCTTTTTATAAAATTAAATTGTGTGGCGTTTTTCTATTCGATCTAATAACTTACTATTTGCATAAGTGCAAAACACAACGTTTGCATAAAATTCTTTGCTTGTAAACAATGTGTATGAAACTCTACCTAATGACACCATATTAATGCTGAGCGCGGCACATCTACCTTAATGGTTACACATTGTCAACTAGTTTTGCAGTCTAATTTGTTTCCACGCAGTTTTAACTAATTGTCTATTTTATGAGCAAACAGAAGTTTGAACACATTACACTACCGATAGTGTCATCTTTTACCGATGAAACTGTTTCGAGACTACTATTTGCTATCCATAGTTTCTCTTCACTTAATGTTGCACAAAAAATTTCAACCGTCAAGAACAATTGGTTCCCTTTTCAAATCTGTTAGTCTTTCATTCATTGATGAACTGTCCAATATACGGAATAAAACAAATTAAAAACGGGACTGGCACCGCTGTGGAGGCTATAAGAAATTTCATGTCCTCAATTATATGTAGGTAATTCTAGCTGAAGCTCCCGTATACATAATAGAAAAACAACTTTATTTATAACAAAGTAAAGCTTTCGAACACAGCATACTTATCTATCTAAACAGATAAACTATTTAATTTAAAAGCATTTACAATAATTCTAACCATAAATATCATGGTGGTTTATATGAACTGAATCGCTTAATATAGATTCTGTACATTCTATTACATGTACCTCCCGTTCTCCGATTGAATGGGTGGCTACGCGTCCTCGAAGCTCCCTTTAAAGTCGGCGGGTACATTCAAACAGCGTCAATTACACTGGTTAAAATTTTTCAAACATTTAACCCTTTAAATGTTCAGCTTTGGACTGCAGCAGCCGCAACAACTCCCACAATTCTGCTACTAACTCCATTTCCAGATACAGTTCGGATCGGCCTCTTTCCTGCAGCACAATTACTTTCTTGTTTACAATTTTTTTGAAATACATTTTTTCCGTTCCATTGGTTGTCGCTGTAGATCTTCACGGATGAGCCGGCTTATCACATCTTGATTTCCAACAAGCTCTTTCCATTCAGGTTCCTCCAACTGTAGTCAATTCTTGTTCATTCCGTTTATTACCACTGACCCCACAAACGTATTGCACCTATCATAATCCTCCAGGAGCTATGGCAACTCACTTCAAAAATGTCGAGTTGTTTTATCTCCACTTTCGTCGGATTTTGGCTGTTTGCCCACCCGCATCATCTCAGGGATGCCTCCAGACAGTCGTCACCATCTTCCGGATCAACGAATCAACAACTGTCTGGCAGTAGACGTACGTTTACAGGCCAGTGGACCGGTTTCTAGCCCGACTGGAGGATCGCGAAGTCGCATATATCACATATGTACGAGTATATAAATAAATATAAACGAATGTAAATATATATCGTGTCCAACAGTTTTGTGGTTTATTTTATAACCTCGAATTATAAGATATTGTGCACGTGGTGGTTGTGATTTCGAAGAGCATGAACTTCACTTGTGCAATATAAGGCTTTCGCAAACATGCAAGCTGTTAGTCCGTTGTCACCATTGCTACCATCATGTGCTTCGACGCTTGTGTACCGCATTTTCAGTGCCGTTTGAAAGGGCATTCAGCAATTGGAGACGGTTTCAAACTCCAGAATCGCATGCAGAAGCCGATTTATTTTCCATTAACGACACGATTGATTCTGTACAGTATTTCTACTGTGGAATTTATATTTATGGTTAGAGAGGTCATGACAAACCCCTACAAGTACACATCCGCTGACCACGTTCAAGATAAAAAACCATTTTTATACATATGCGATGGACACCAATTGGCAAACGATTTTGCTAAAGAATAAATCTGCTGTCTTGAAGAAACTGCTTGCCCCCGCAAACAATTCCTGGTGTATATCTACCATCTTTTTAAGCACTATTTTATTCGCTGTATTGTCTTTGTCGGTGACGTATTTCTGTATATGTTGGTATTACAATCATTTTGTCTAGCCACTACTGTCTTTATTTTTTTATATGCATTTGTATTTTAAGCAACAAAATTAAATCATTTTACAATAATCAAATATTTTATAAGGATTGATGGTCTCGCGGTAAAGACACCTTCGGCTGCAGATATGGTACACTGTACCACTGCGGAATAAACAGTGGGACCTAGGTTCGAATCTTAGACGAGTTATAATTTAGACATAAAGTATCCTAGGTTGGAGCGTTCTTACTTCATGACTATTTTCTTTCTAAATGTGTTAAGCGTGCACTGTCTGTTCTAAGCACTACCTTAATCTTTGTTTGGCCACGAATCTGGCCTGCCTTGAACGTGACTTTGACCTTGAACGTGGATTTGGCCTGAAACGTAGCCTTGGCCTTAAACTCAAGGACAAGCGGTGGGAGTGGTTCCAGAATGATCCACTCTACTCTACTAGCACATTATTCGTGACACGAATTTTTTGCAACGTTCGCTGCCCAGAATCCAGTACAGTGTCCGTACGTGGTTCTGCGACGCACATCAAGTGAAAATTCTAGGGCACCGGCTTCAAGATTTGACATCTTAAACTTGCATGTATTTTAAAGTATGGCCTAAGACAGAGTTGGCTTTAGTAGTCCCGACTAGTGTTCAAGTGTTCACTTGTCTTCTCGACAATACATTTAAAAAAATAATTAATTAATTAATTTTCAGTTTCAGATAAAGATAAAGTAGTGCGTGACGCATATCGTTAGATTGGTAATTAAATTTTCTGTTTAATGGCAAGATGGCCCTTGGTAGGTGCCATTTAAAAAAAGTGTCTTTTTCTTAAAAAACGTGTTTAGCAAACTTTGTTCTTTTATTAAGGGTTTGCTATTGACTTCATTTATAAAATATCTATTATTAAGAGTTGCTAGAGTCAATAGAATAGATTTTTCCAAGTCAAGGCATTCTATGGTAAATAATAAAAATTGAAAAAATAACAGGGTGTTCCATTTAAAAAATCAAAGTTGCTATCATTTCCGGTAAAACCGGAAGTCAGCCATTTTGACTATGTCTATAGACCAATCAGCAATTATGTCTAGTATCTTGGTATAAAATTTTATCCAGATCGATTCATAAATAAAGAAGATATAAACATGGCTCTAGTCTCATTGTTACCCGGTATATATGAAACTTATCTTAGTACATATAACCTATTCATAGTTTGCGAAATTCCGCAGCGCTCAAACGAGACGGAATCGAATTTCACATTGAAAAGCGGCGCTTCGGAAAGATGGGTATATTCCACGGTCGTGATAATTTGTGAAAATTGGCAAATAAACAAGAAGAAAGAGCAATGCTCATAGAGCAGATGCATGAATTGCAAGCTAAACATAATTGAAAGCTACGTAAAATAGTGAACCCCGTAGTTGATAATGTTGCTGACATTAATTATTTTTCCAAAGTTTTGATATGGAAACTCAGTACAACACTAAACGTAGATATTAATAGAATTAATATTCTGAACTAAGAATACAAGATTAAAATATTCGTAGATTGGATAGAAGAATAATATGAAGAGACATGCTGGATGCTCAGACAGACAAAGCCTTATATCTACTTATGGTTGGTGTAGTTGATAATATTAATATGGCTGAGGTTTCTAACATTCTAGTGCCAAAATATTGTATCTAATAAAGTAGTGTAAATTGAGATGATAATTGCATCTCCAATAGTTGAGACGCAACGCTTCCCTAAAATGTCAATTCATTGTTTATTTATATAGAAATACAACAAAAACTAATAAATAATCTAAACATTGCTAATGCGCCAAGCAGTTAATGACAATGTGACGCAGAGCAAAAGATTACCTAATAATTGGCATCAACTCGAATGTTCGTAAACGGAATTTAAAGTATTGAAAAATACGTATTCTTCTTCTCTTAGTTTCACAGGCTTGTCAGGCCTTTACATCTTTTAATCTTCACCATCAATTAGCAAAAGTTTCTGAGATTCGCGAGCCAAGAGATCTTTTTCTACCGGATCCTCTCCTTAGCTTCACATATTTTTGGATGAAAATTTGGAAGTAACTAAGAGGCAGTATTTGTGCACAGTCCTCATGATGTAGCCCAAATATTTGAGCGTCCTCTTCTTAACGGTGTTCGGCAGCACCTGTGGGCAACACATTCTTCAAACGACCTCCTCCTTAGTGACTTCTCTTCGTATATCCAGATATGTATTGAATGACACAATTTTCTGTCACATAGAATTGGCTTAACCATGACTCTTAAGGTATATAGTTCGGCTGATCCTACAATGTCCTTCGTCGTTGATGTTTCAGTGAGATAGCAGTGAATCGATCTTATTCATGTCTTTGTTATTCTTACGAGTAGACTTTTCTCAATTTGAAAAATAAGTAATCTAACAATGAATATTATAGTGTATCGTAAAACATAATAAAAGAAAACATCAACTGTAATTATTTGCTACAAGTAAGAAATCTGAAAGGAATCAAATTGTTATACTTTAAAATATGTTTACAACAAGCAATGAGGTAGAAGGGGCTATCCCTAGAACCGGGGACAGAGGAATCCTATGAAGTAACCTGGACGGCACAACCACTGGAACTGACCTGAGACACGACTGGCCCACGAAGAAGGTCGTCCGGACTGTAGAGACGCTGGAACTTGGCAATAAAGGTTTACCCTAAAAGATGACAATTCAGCGGAGTCGAAAAGACTACAAGGAGGAACAAGTACGAACTCAATCGATTGTTTGAGTCCGACGGAACTTAATTAGCGGTAACGGCACCCTCCGACGGGTACAAGTGGTATAAGTTGTAAATATGCAGTACAACACCGATGAGGCTACATATTCCTACCTACGGGGAAAATTCATATTCCTGTGCGCAAAATTGTACCAGGGCGAAAATAGCAAATATTACTTTTATCTTGTCAAGCTTTCAAGAAATGTATGGGGCTGCGTGTTTTTATTCTAGTAAACTCTTTAATTATATTCTAATTTTAAATTAGTTTATATTCTAATTTACCGTTTTAAATGCAACAACAAATGTTCTCTACGGCTTGATAAGATTTAAACGGTAAGTTCTAGTTTTGCATTTAAAATTATTCAACTTTGAAATCCCAAAAAGTTTGTCAGGCCATTTTATTTCTCTGCAATTCCGATAGCTACATAACCATTTCGCATAGTTTTGGGACCGAGTTGGCAAGCCTGCCTGTATATCGGGGCAATTTCAGTCATAACTTATCGTAACGCTTCAGCTTTTTGCATCAAACAGAAATTCAGACACGTGCGTGGCTTTTGGCTTCATTTAAAGGTTTAGCGTACCGCGGCAATTTTTACATCGTTGTTTCATGGAGCTGCGTGCCCCATCAGTTGTAGGAACGTCTATTTTTAAGTTACTCAAAATTTAGCCCATGAGAGCAAGCAAGATAGTTTCTACCTCGGTCGCTTGCTAGTAATCACACGTTGCCGGTTCTGACGCAGCTTGGGCTGCGATTGAACACACCTGGCACCAGCGCGGCCGTCAAAGCTAGTCAAAAACGTGGCTTGTAGCTCTTCGAGGCATTCAGTCTGCGTCACCAGAGAGTGTAGTCGCATAGTTTGATTGTGTCTCCGCCCCGGCCCGTCTGGGTCTGGGCTCGGTTTGTTTTTGAGGTGGCTTGTGCTGTTACCGCGACTTTTGATGACTTTCTTAATAGACAGACGGTGCCCGACAAGCGCTGTGAGTGGTGTGTGTTTTGTGGGGTTATGTGATGAGGTCCTAAATTTGCCGTAGCCACTCGTACAGTTTTTCGCGAGGTTGTTTAGCTTATATGTCTCTTGGGTGTAACGGGATCCTTCTTGCGAGCAGCCTAATTCAACGGCTCTTTAGGCGTGTGGTCGCCGAGTGGCGTTACACCGCCATGCCCGAATAAATAAAAGGAAATTCTCTGGACGTTTTTGAGTCTCACCGGCCTCAAACACCGAATGACAGCTGTAGTGACACGACGCCGCCTCTTACCTTCTTGGACATTTCGCACCGAGGCCGAGCTGTTCAAACAAGGTATTTCTGCATTTCATTGGTGTACAACTAATTAAACACGCCGCTAAATTACATTTAATCGCCGCACTGTGTGTTCATTCTGACATTTCAATGGCGTACAACTAATTAAACACGCCGCTAAAATTACATTTGATCTCCGCACTGTGTGTTCATTTCTGCATTTCATTGGCGTACAACTAATTAAGCACGCCACCTGAATTACATTCGCCGTTTTGCATCTCATTTGACCAAACTTAGTCAAATAGATTCGTTATCTGTAGTTAACCCAAGCATGATGCGCCCACTGTTGCATTTAACCTTTGTGCACTAATAAAGTATAATGCGTTTGTTTCTGCAATTCACGTTTACGAACTTAGCTAAATAAATTGGCTAACAGTATTTAACTGAAGCAATAAGAGCGTATTCTTGAATTCACCTGTTTTTATGCGAGTGCTGATGTTAGATAAGGCGCTCCCAGCTGGGTTCTTATTTAGTCCTTTTATGGTAAGACTGTTATGCCTTTGTGCCTGTAATATTGCGTAAGCCAATTATGTCGGCCCTTTTGTAACTGTCGGCCAGGGTTTTGGCCTAATAGATTGGTTTATTATATTTGTCATATGATTATCCCTGGTACGTGTGCATATTTGTTTACAGGGTGATCCCGTCCCTATGTCAAGATCGGTGTAAGGCAAAGCCTGGAGAGCGGTTCTTGGGTGATGCAGGTAGGTCAGCGCGCTGTCGCTACGTTGTTGTCCCCAGAGTCAGTATTTGAGTATTTCTGCCCCGTTTGGCTTTCAAGATTCGGTTAAGGGTGGTTTTCCCTATTGGATATTGTGGCGCCCATTTATTTGGTAACATCCTATACATACCGACACCCTTGCTCTGTGGCGTACCGTTTTAGGACCACGCCCATCTTCCTGAGCGTATTCGAGCCGCGGCCTTTAGCCTGTTTTGTAACGATTTCCAGGGTAAGTGTGGACGTTTCCCGGACTTTGGCACTCACTCATCCGTGAGTGTCGTTAACTCAGTTAACTGTAACAGGTTCTACCTTTATCTGATTCGGCATCAAGTCCAGCAATTTAGAAAATGTATTAGTAGGAAATAAAATGATGAAATACACATATTTACATTTATTTGACCATAATTTATACGTATTACATTAAACATGTAGTTCTAACAGAGTTTAAATTTGATTTAAACACACACAAATTTTAATAACAAAATTTACGAAATCCAGTCAGGAGTTCTAAATGTACTTCTGATTTCATAAACAAGCAGTTTTAACCTCCAGTTTTACTTCATAGTTTTACAAGTTTATATTTAATTGAGATCTATTTTAATCTTGAATTAAAACAGGCAAATTTCAGTTCCCATTTACGAAATATTAACAAACGAATATTGTTTCGCAAGCATCGAGTTTAAAGACAGGAGCAAACTGCAACTTAGAATTTCAAGCCGTAAGCGACCTATTAAACCCAAGTTTACCGCTCTGGCGTGCAAACACACACGGAAATGCAATCTGCTTACAGTGCTGAATTGCTACTTCGTACCTTTAAACGCGCTCTAGTAATCTACACAATAATTGAACTTTGATATGTTACTTAGTTAAGCATTCTTGTTTTGTATAAATAGAACGTTTATTTTCGTAATAAAACAATCTGCATCTAATGTCTGATTTATTCACTACGTCGCTACCCTGATACCAAGCCATAATATTATTGGGACGTAAGGCTGCGTCCCTCAGGGTAGTTTACTGTCGTCCCTTTTAAGTACCATTGACTACATCGGTTTAATACGTAAATGCAGTTGCATTTATGTGCTTAAAGGATAGAACCAGCGCAAAGCAACAGAAACCTGATTAGCCTCTAGGCAATTCTGTTCAAACAGCACAGCTAGAGTAAGTAAAAACCATTTATTTCGTCTCATTTTCTCTGAAGCTCAGTAACACAATCAGCAACGTGATGACGGTCCCGATAAGCTGAAAATAAGAATAGAACTAATTTAAAACTTTTGGGCTCTGACTTACCGTTGCATACAAAAAACGGTCTATCGTAACCAGACCACAAGGGGAGAATTTAAGTTCGCGTAGACGCAAAACCCGGGAAAAACTCTTGATTTGTCTATAATACCTTCTGTCAGTTTTATAGGACAGCAGGTCACACACGTGTCGTTTTGTAAGATCAATCTATGGATATAGGAGGTAAGGACTAATATGGTTTAAAAACTCAGTAGCTACCTGACAAAGGTTAGAGTACGACGGCTCTACGACCAAGAGCACCCGCACTATTTGCAGAAGAGTCCTTAATATTCTTGGAGTTGAGCTGAGTGAAACCCTTCTTATTAAAAAAAATGGAGCTTCTACTAGAAACCACAGGACAACCAAAAGCGTTATCTGTAATTTACCATTTTACCCTTTTAGAATATCGCTTGAGTTTAACGTACCACACTGCTTGGTCCGAGAAAGCAGTTCAATGCGTTAGCTGCTTTTATGATATCTTGATAGACCTTCATCAGTTTCGTTATGTTATGAGCTAGAAGATAGAAAAAATTTAATGTTTGAAATTACAAATATACAGATACTGACTTCTACTAGTTAAAATCTCTACTACCAAATGTTTGTCGCTGACTTGTACAAAATTCTTTAGTTCGCTCAGTTTATCTTCCTTAAAGCATTTCAGCACAGTGTGATACTCGTGCTCCAACAGTTCGTTCAGTTTTCTTTGCCGAATTTCGATGCTGTTCATCAACACCCGGCGTGTGTTTTCAACCATGTAATTGAGGAAACAAATGGAGTTCAGAAAAAGGTATGTTCGTAACACACCGCTGAGTCCCACTCTATCCCCATTAACTTCATATGACGCTGATACGTAAAACCACGATTGTACGATAACTGCACTGCCGATTATGGCTATAATAGCCAACGATTTGTATTTCTCACAACGGTTGTATCTCGTCTGAATAACGACATCCACCTAAAACACACCGTTGGATTTGCATATCAACAATTGATAAACGATGTAGATACTTGATGGAGCAGTCTAATATATTCAAAAAGTTGTTGGAATTGGCCGGGGTTTAGAAAGACTCCATAAAATAGCACCGAGCAGTAAGCGTTGACAGCAACAAACATCACCCATGCGTCCGTGATGGTTGCAATTTTTAGCATGCCGTCTTCGCCGTCGATAATATCCAGCATAACTCCGCAATATGTAAAAATAACTAACACTTATCGTCTGGCTGCTTGCAATATTTAGGTGATACTCGTACTTACTAGTCCCCGCACCCAAGATGCAACTGTAAAGCGTCCAAATAGGTGATAGCCTCAGGAAAAAACCAAATGCAGTTTTCTGGACCGTGATGGGGAAACAACCGCATATACGAAAGAGCCACATAAAAGGGAAATAGTACAAATACTGCTGTTTTGAAATCTCTACTTTTAAGCTCCATGTTTTACGAAACAGCATGCCTTGTGCCCTTGTTTATAAATATAAAAACTATAAAAAAAACTTTTAAGAGTAAACATGAAACTGGCAGGTGGTCTGGAAAAATGTTTAATCATAATCGGTTAATAATACGTACGTTTCTAACCTTCAAAACAGTAGGAAAGCGAGTCGTTATTTACTTTACTAACCAGCTAGCCGGAAAAACTTTCAATGAACTTAGCAACATCGTTGCAGATTTCTTTGTTAAAGTGACTTATTAGACTGCGATAAAAATAAGCATTATTTGAAAATTACCTATTTAAAAAAATTATAACAAAAACCGATTGTGAATACGGTGAAAAGTTTCATTCCTGTCTCGAGTCTCGGATAACTACTAATATAATTTGAGTACCTTTAAGCTATTAGAAAAAATTAAACTTAAAAGTATAGCACTTGATTATATTAAATTGCTACTTAGCTTTCAAGGTTTGTAAATCCAATAAATACATTTAATACGTTATTTATTCCAACTAGTGTCAAACGGTCAAAAGTACATTAATAATTTATGAGAAAATTAATCGAACACCACTACTTTAAGTACTTTTCCGATATTTACATAATGGTTTGTATTTATATACACGTTCGCATATACCACTTTAAATTAAAAATTGACTGAATTTGTCCTCATACAGTTTGCCTCTCTCTGAAGATGAAAGATCCAAATGGCCAGCCTAATTTTTAGAAAACTTTTAAAAGTATAGAAGCATTAAAAAAGTCTGTTTAATGTACTGCAAGACCCATCAATTTGAAACAAATTGAGTAGACTTACATCCTGAAGTGGACCCAAGAAGGACAAAACAACAACTACATTATGTACACCATGCATCTAAACTTTACTAAGCAACAGCGTGTGTAGAAGTGATACACATGATGTTCACCTGAAAAGCTTTAATCATGTTATAAATTATTAAATTATTTATAGTCACACGCTTTTTAGAGATATGCTTAATATAACTATGTTCAAAAGATCTTACGTGCGAAAAACTAATTACTACCCACTAAAAAACTGCACACGGCTAGCTTCAGTGAGACATGGGAGGGGGTTTTACTCTAGACGTTCAGGTGTTTAAGTATACAATATAATTTGGTAGATACGTACAAGGTGATTATTATTGTTTATTTGGCGTCACTGATTGTTTATTCTAGACTGAAAATGTTAACAATGCTTCCAAATCATAAACAGACGTTTGCAGCGTCGTGAGAATTCGTTTAGTATTTGCTATATGAATTCACCTTACCTCACCTGATTGGTGCTTCTATCACTTGTAAACGCGTCTGCATTGTTGCCTTATACTAAAAGATAGAGACAATAAAACTCGATGTTATATGGAACACAGAGAACTACAGGCGATATAATCAGAGGGGCAGTCTACTATTTCATATTGTAGTAACAC
>CALNHX010008621.1:0-58536 GCA_940337035.1 Agriotes lineatus
TATTATATATACAAAAAGCCGTTTTACTAAAAAGCAAAAATGAAAAGCAAAACGATTAAAAACTGAATAATACAGATTATTTATACACTGTAACGGTTTTTTATACAGGGTGTCCCAAAAAGAATGGGACACCGATTAATCATAGAGTCCTTACGTCATAATAAATCGATTAAACCTAATATACCTTAGTAGAAAATCCCTCCAGTAAGAAGTTATAGGGCCTTGAAGTTCAATTTTTTATTTTTTATTTTTTTTGTTAATTTTTACAAATGTAGCGATATCATTTTGAATTTTTGTATACGTACTTATATACTGCACTAATAGGAAAAATTTCATAAACTATACTTAACTGTACGGAGCACTTTACCTATCTTTCAAAATTATTTTTAGCTCTACCTTCGCTATCTGTAACTTTTTTTGAAATTGTAGGTTATTATCTGAAATAGAATTAAATAGCACAAAAATAATGTACTCTTAGTTCTTAAGCCTAAAAGTAACCGTTTACCTTAAAATGTTCATCAAAGGTTTTTGCTTGTCATTAAGACGTGCAATTATCAAGTAGCCATGATCACAAAAACAATGGTCATCTAGTAAAAACAATGATAAATCAATTAATGACATTAGTGAAATAAGAATTTCTTTTTTATGTTTAAGAAAATGCCGGTATATAACGAATTCTCCAATGCTGAAAGGTTCGTATTGTCGCAGCATTTTCGTAAGCACAAAAAACAAAAAACTGATGTCACCAACGTCATTAATTAATTTCTTGTTGTTGTTTACTAGATTACAATCATTTTACCTACCCATTGTTTTCGTGATCATGGCTACTTGATAATTGCACGTCTTAATGACAAGCAAAAACCTTTAATGGGCATTTTAAGGAAAACGGTTGTTCTTACCCTTATGAACTAAGAGTACATTATTTTGGTGTATTTTAATTCTCTTTCAGATAATAACCTAAAATTTTAAAAAATATTACAGGTAACGAAGTTTAAGCAAAAAAAAGTTTAGAAAAACAGGTAAAGTGCACCTTAAAGTCAAGTCTAGTTTATGACTAATCGGCGTCCCATTCTTTTTGGGACACCCTGTATAATTTCTTAACCAAATATTTTCAAATTATTTGAATGCTACATAGGAGATCGGTGTTTTTCGTTATCTTCAAGATTCATGCTTTTGTGTCCTAAATTAAGATATTATACGTATATGTTTTTATCTACGACCACCACTAAAAGTAGGCCTTTTAGCGATAACTTTTTTCACTAAAAGTGACGTTTTATAATTTACGTATTTAAAAAAATCAGCTGTTTACTTTTAGCCCATGTGCTAAAAGTGAAGTGAGGTTATAAAACTACAATTTCGAACTGGAAGTGTGGTTATTCTAGTTACTTCTTGCGTTAGAGGTAAAGTGTTTTTGAAATCATTAAAGCGTTACGTAATGAATACAGTCAGACGTGTAGCATTAATAATTACTTTTGATAACTGACTTTGACAGTATTAGTTTCACAAACATTCGCCCGCGTACCAAGGCCCTCTCTTTATTATGACATAAATTCTAACTGTCATAGATGCAAACCTTTGTTAAATCGATATTTATGGATTAATAACAGTAAAATTAAGGTCGTAGATAAATTATTGTATGCAACGCGTGCTAAAAGTCGTTTATGCACCTTCGGCTTCGTTTCATAATTTTCATATCTCGTGCATAAACCATGCTTCGTTTCATAATTTTCATGTCTCGTGCATAAACGTCGACTTTTAGCACTTGTTGCATAAATAGCTATTTAATCATTGTTAGCAAACGGCTTTATAAACATCATTATATAGGCCTAAGAAAGCAAGGCCTTCAAAGAAAATATAGCAAAGCTATCCATAAGGTCCTCAATTGACTATTATTTGTCATTTGCCCCTCAGGGGTCAGCACCAAAAGTGCTGATACGGGAATTGCAACCCCGAGGTACCCGAGCAAAAACTTCCCATTTCAGGGTTACGAGTGAAAATCGGTCAACGGCTCAAACTGCGGATGAGGGTGTACTGCCCCAACGGATTATAAGGCGGAGGAACCACAAAAAGGGGAAGATAGATCTCCAAAGTTAGGGATAACTATCTATCTAAGGGACGGAAACCCTGAAAGAAAAATACCTGGTCTTCCAGGTTGGGGGTTGAGGCGACGGACCTGCTCTCCGTTACTCGGAAAACCATTAATTTATTAATGAATTGCAAAAAAGCCAAATACCATGCCTCGGAATACGGACTGGAAAAAATTACGACGAATTAAGCAACGGGAACGGACTATGAACGCAGATTGAAAGGCCACTTACAAAAGACAGAAATACACGACGATGTGGAAATAGATCACAAAAATATAACGGAAGCGATTCACCAAGCAGCAAAGGAAGCACTAAGCACAGAAACTAATTATAAAAAACCCCAACAACCATGGTGGAACGATGAACTAGAAGATATTGTACTACAGAAACGAGAAGCATACATCAAATGGCAAGCAAACCGCAGTCCCGAAAATTGGAACACGTATAAAGCAAAATGTGCTGTAGTAACAAATAAAGTTCGAGAAGAAAAGAACAAAACTTGGGAGAGACAATGTCAACAAATAGACAGCTTAGTGGGTGGAGCTAGATCAACTGAAGTGTGGAGATGCTTAAAAAACATGAAAACACATAATACTAACAAAAATATCACAGAAACCAGTTTAACAGAATGGGCAGAACATTATGAAAAGCTACTAACGGAAGATAGAGATACATTTAAAATAAATGACATAGATAATGGGAATATAACACAAATGAGCACATTGGAAATTTTAGACAACGAATTAAAATATGCTATTACAACATCAAAAGGTGGAAGAGCAACAGGACCGGGAGGTATAAAGATAGAATTAATAAAACATGGAGGAGATGAACTAAGACGACGATTATGTGCCCTTATGAACAACTGCATCAAACAAAACAAAACACCAGATGAGTGGAAACTTTCATACATAATATCACTGTATAAAAAAGGTGACAGGAAAGACAAGCAAAACTATAGAGGTCTCAGCATAAATAGCACTATAAGTAGGCTTTTTGGAAAGGTTATAAACAATAAATTGAGAATAAATGTCAACGAGAAAATAAGTGAAGAACAAAGTGGTTTTATGACTGGTAGATCCTGTGTAGACAATATATTTATATTACAGCAATTAACAGAAAAACGGAAAGAAAGACAGGAAGAAACACATTTAGGATTCATAGACCTGGAAAAGGCCTATGATTCAGTACCTCGGAATATATTATGGCAGGTTTTAGAAAAATATAATGTCGATCCGGATCTTACTAAAATCATCAAAACCATTTATACTGATAATGTCGCAAAAGTGCTCATGAATGGAAAGCTATCCAAGGAGATAAAACCATCGAAAGGGCTTCGTCAAGGGTGTAGTTTAACAAGCCTACGTCTATGCTCAGCGGTAGGGTTACTGCAATGGCGTCGGCGTAAGAAGGGGTGGTTGGGCGTTACCCTCAGCTAGACACTGGATTTGATTGGAACAAAGTTTATTATATTTACACATACAAATAAGCTTATAACTAGGTAACATTTATATACAGAAAAAGAAAATAAAATGGCGGATTGGCATCCGCGATTGGAAGCGGGTGTGGTCCTTCGGAGGCGGGGCCGGCGGCTTCCTCCTGCGGTTGCAGCGGCGGCGGTGGCGACTGGCGACGGGGCGGCGAGCTGAGAGCAGCGGCGGCGGCAACGTCGGCGGCAGTGCGGATCTCCTTGGCGGAGGCGGCGGCTGGCGGCTTCCTTCGGCGGTTGCAGCGGCGGCGGTGGCGACTGGCGACGGGGCGGCGGGCTGTGAGCAGCGGCGGCGGCAACGTCGGCGGCAGTGCGGATCTCCTGGGCGGAGGCGGCGGCTGGCGGCTTCCTTCTGCGGTGGCAGCGGCGGCGGTGGCGACTGGCGACGGGGCGGCGGGCTGTGAGCAGCGGCGGCGGCAACGTCGGCGGCAGTGCTGATCTCCTGGGCGGAGGCGGCGGCTGGCGGCTTCCTTCTGTGGTGGCAGCGGCGGCGGTGGCGACTGGCGACGGGGCGGCGGGCTGTGAGCAGCGGCGGCGGCAACGTCGGCGGCAGTGCTGATCTCCTGGGCGGAGGCGGCGGCTGGCGGCTTCCTTCTGCGGTGGCAGCGGCGGCGGTGGCGACTGGCGACGGGGCGGCGGGCTGTGAGCAGCGGCGGCGGCAACGTCGGCGGCAGTGCTGATCTCCTGGGCGGAGGCGGCGGCTGGCGGCTTCCTTCTGCGGTTGCAGCAGCGGCGGCGGCAACGTCGGCGGCAGTGCGGATCTCCTGGGCGGAGGCGGCGGCTGGCGAAAGTGGCTTTCCAAAGACGGCAGGCAGCAGAGTCCAATGCGTAGGATTGGCTCTAAGTCCACGAGGGTGATAGGCTCTGGAGAGGCTGGAGCTGCTAGCTGGTCCTGGAAGCTGAAGTGGCTCGAATCCCAAGTCCCACGAAGACGGCAGACAGCAGAGTCCAATGAAGTGGATTGGCTCTAAGTCCACGAGGGTGATAGGCTCTGGAGAGGCGGGAGCTGCTAGCTGGTCCTGGAAGCTAAAGTGGCTCGAACTCCAAGTCCCACGAAGACGGCAGACAGCTAAGTCCAGTGGAACGGCTGTTGGTCCTGGAGCTGAAGTGGCTGCTGGTGGTCCGGGAAGCTGAAGTGGCTGCTGGTAGTCCTGGAAGCTGAAGTGGTGGCTGGTGGACTCTCCTTGGCTGAGTGCCTGGAAGGCTGGAGGTCCTGGAGAGACTGATCCTTGGAAGGCTGATGGTTCCTGGTGGACTCTCCTGGGTTGAGTCGGCGATGGAAGGCTGAATGGTTCCTGGTAGCGAAAGTGGCTCGAACTCCAAGTCCCACGAAGGCGGCAGACAGCTAAGTCCAGTGAAACGGCTGTTGGTCCTGGAGCTGAAGTGGCTGCTGGTAGTCCTGGAAGCTGGAGTGGCGGCTGGTGGACTCTCCTTGGCTGAGTTGATGCTGGTCCGACTCTCCTGGCTGAGTGAATTTTTCCAAGTCCCAGGAAGGCGGCAGACAGCTAAGTCCAGTGAAACGGCTGTTGGTCCTGGAGCTGAAGTGGCTGCTGGTAGTCCTGGAAGCTGAAGTGGCGGCTGGTGGACTCTCCTTGGCTGAGTTGCTGCTGGTTCGACTCTCCTGGATTGAGTGAATTCTTACTGCCAGCGTCTGACTATTTAAAGGAGCCAGTCCTTTGTCCAACGCGATCTCGACGCTCATTGGTCGAAGTAGAAGGGATGTTTTGCCCGATTTCGATATATTTTGTAATTATAGCATTTAATTGAGCGGCGTGATCAATTAGCGACTTGGTTTTAGTCGCAATCAATAGTTGATGAAATGCCGAGTCTAACGACACCCAATTTGCTATGATTTGAGTAAAAAATTAGCTCAACTTGGAATTTTTAATGCAATGTTCCGCGTAAAGCTTAATTAAGTATTTTTCTTATGGCGTGTGTTAAAAAGTTTATTATGCTTTGATCGGTTGCGCGCTATTTTTATAAGATTATTGAGACCAATTACGCTTTTCTGGGATGCTTCCTTCGTTAATTAAAATTTAATTTGTAATCTGCATCTTTGCTCGCTGTACTCGGTCGTGGCCCCTGATTTCTTCGTTACAATATGCCTTTCCTCGGGCCGCTGAACTCTCGGCCGCTCTCCCGGGCGCGAGTTTGGCTGCCTGATGGAAAAATTGCTTTTTCTCCACCTGTATATGTGCTATCGCTCTGTGGTTTGTTTTAATAGGTAGCGGTTAATTTTTCCTATCTTCTGGTATCCTTTATGTGTGATTAAAACAGAGCGCACTCTGTTTAAAGGGCGTTTTAGTGAAAAATTCTTAATTTAATCTGCAAACATTCGTGAGGCGTATTTCGCTGGCTGTCACCTTTCTTGGCCGGCCGGCTCCAATAAAGTTTTATGGTTGCAATCTTGCTGCACTTTAGAAATTCGTTGTAAGGACACTTATTTTTATGATTTTAGGGTTTTGAAAGATACTTCTGCGTAGGATCGCGGCGGTTTGTTGAACAGATGTAATAATCTTTGTTCTTCGGGCGCCTTTCGGGCGGCGTACGTTTCCTTTGTCTTTATTCGATCTGTTTAACGGTTCATATCAATTCCCCCCTCCTTTGGCGTCCGCGATCCGGGCAAAAAAAAAAATTAGGGAGAGAAAGGGCGGAGTTGGTCTGCGTGAATTTTGAGGGCCTGTTGTCCTCTTTGGACCCTATAGATGCTTGGGCCAAGTTGGTCCAAGATTTGGTGGGGTCCACTCCATTTTGGTTGGAACCCTGCATGGATCCCGGCGATGGCGTCTGAGAGAGGGTGATTTTTCACCATGACCCACTGCTGGGGTTGAAACGTGGGGTTGTCGGCGTCCGGTGCTTCTTGGCGCTGGGCGATGGCTCGGTTTCGGATGCCTGTGTCCCGTGCTCCGCGGTTGTGGGTCCGTGGTTCGTGGGGCGTTTCGGGCAGCAGCGTGGGGTGTCGGAACCTCCATTCCCCGGGGCGGTCTAATTCCTTTCCGAACATGGCGTATGCTGGGGAACACCCTAGGGCGGTGTTATGGCGATTCCGTAAGTTAAATAGGGTCGCGGGAAGATGCTTGTCCCACTCGCGATGGTTTCCTCCTTGTAGATGCAGGCGGAGCCCCTTTTTTATTTCTTGATTCCTTCGCTCCGTTGGGTTGGCTCGGGGGTGATAGATGGCGGTCGTCCATGGCTGGATATCCCACTCCTGGCAGGCTCTCATCCATTGTTCACTGATGAACTGACGCCCGTTATCGGTCAGCATGGCGCTCGGGTACCCAAAGCGGGGAAAGACTTCATTTCGCAAGGTGCGGATGATGATGGGGGCGGTGGCTTTGGCTAAAGCGAAGGCTTCAGTCCACCGGGTGAAGAGGTCGGTTATTACCAGGATGAACTTCTTCCCGGTGGCTGACGAGGGGTAGGGCATCATGAGGTCGAGCGCAATCGTGTCCCACGCTCGGTTGGGTTGGTGAGGCCTCAGGGTGGCTTTGGCTTGGTGGCGGCCCTTCTTGCATCTCAAGCAGAGCAGGCATTGGCGGACGTAGTTCCGGACATCTTCTCGTAAACGCGTCCAATGAAAATGTGAGCGGATGGCTCGTGTTGTTTCGGCGATGCCGGGATGTCCAGCTAAGTCTTGATCATGGTATTGGTAAATGACCCTGGGTCGGCTTCTCTCCGGGACAAACAGCCTTGGGCCTTGATCCGTCTGGTGGTAAAGCAACCCATCCTCTATTCGATAATTCTCCTGGACGGCTACGAGATCCGGGGTTGGGTCCTCGACGAAGTAGCTTTGGTGCCATGAGTTGACTAAATCTTGACAGTAATTATCCTGCCTTTGGTCCTGTGCAATGGTCTCCCATAACGTTTCTTCGACTGCGTCCAGCAGGCTTAGGGATGGCTTGCCTGGTGGCTCCGTGACGGTAGCACGGCTGCTTGCCCGTTGATACCTCGGTGAGTCCTCACCGTGTGGTGTTTGGCTGCTGGCCGCCTGATTTCTTGTAGCGGGTTCCTGGAACCTGGGAAATCCTTTCTTAGCGGGTTGGCTGGCCGTTACACGTTTTTGGGCGAAGCGCTTGTTGTGAATGGGAGGTAGCAGTACTGTCGGGTCATCCCACACTGCTTCGGCCGGCTGTCCAGTCGGCTGTCGAGATAGCGCGTCCGGCAACTCGTTGTGCTTTCCGGGGCAATGCTCGATTGTGAAGTGGAACTCCTGTAGCAGGAGAGCCCAACGCGTGAGTTTAGCTCGCTGGTCCTTCAAGGTGTTGAGCCAGGTGAGGGCGCGGTTATCGGTCCGGAGGGTGAACTGCCTGCCTTCTAAGTAGGGCCGATATTTTTTTATCGCCCATACGGCGGCTAGGCACTCTTGTTCGTTGGAGTGATAACGTTGTTCGGCTGGCAGGAACCGGGTGCTGGCGTAGGAGATGACGTCTCGACCTCCATCGGGACGTTCCTGGTAGAGCACGGCGGCGATGCCAAATTTGCTGGCGTCTGTTTGTAAAATGAAGGGGCGAGAAGCATCGGGTCGGGCTAATTTCAGCGGTGTCTGAAACAATTGTTTCACTTGGTGAAATGCTTGCTGAACGTCTGGGGTCCAAGTCCAGCGCTTTTTAGTGCTTAGTAGGTCGGTGAGAGGGGCCGCAACGTCGGCGAATCGGGGAATGTACTCGCGTAGCCAATTGCATATGCCTAGGAACTGTCGTAACCCCTTTCGGTTAGTAGGGCCTGCTGCACGTGACCTGGTTGAGGTTCGTTTCCCTCTGGGCCAACGATATGCCCTAGGTAGTGCAGTGTGGATTTCCCGAAGTGGCATTTTTCTGGCGAGCATATGAGCCCATGTTCCTGTAGTCGTTCGAATACCTTTCGGAGGTGTTGAAGGTGCTGCTCCCATGATTCCGAGTAAATGATGATGTCATCTAAATACACGAGGCAGAATTTGTGGAGGTACCCTACCAGTACTTCCCGGGCCATCAGCCTCTGAAAGGTCATTGGTGCCGTCTTGAGCCCGAATGGCATGACTCGAAACTGATAGGCTGCGCCATCCGGAGTCGTGAACGCGGTGTAGGGTTTGGCTTGGGGGTGTAAACTTATCTGCCAGTACCCCGACTTTAAGTCAAGTGAGGAGAAGATGCTCGCTGAACCTAGATCTTTGATGGTTTCGTGGATCAAGGGTAGTACCGCCGGCTCATTGATGGTGGCTTCGTTTAGCCTACGAAAGTCCAAGCAGAACCGGGGTGTAGAATCCTTTTTCTCCACGATGACGATTGGCGAGTTATGTGGTGACTGGCTAGGCTCGATGAAACCGCGTGCCAGCATCTCTTCTACTTGCTCGGCGATGATCTTCTTTTTTGTTTCGGAATATCGGTAATTTGGGCTGCGTATAGGGGCATCGGTTTTCACATGAATCTCGTGCTGCAGGGTGCGCGTAGGTGGCGCCGAGGGCCTCCAAATTTCGGGGAAGTCTTCTAGTAGCTGATAGAGGTTGTGTTCCTGCTCACGAGGGAAGTCATGCTTCAACTGGGGAAGTTCCATCGGGTCATTCGCTGGACGCGGGTCGTGTTGCTCGACCAGGCAATGAGTGGTTTCTCGGGTCCTCATGCCGTGGTGTATGCAACGCCGTGCGAAATCAAAGGTAGCCTCGTGTTCCGTAAGCCACGGTAGTCCGAGAATGATGTCCTCCCTTAGTTCCTCTGCTATGATGCACTGTATGACGTAGTTATTTCTACCGATCTGTATTTCCAAGCTTGTTTCTCCTCGTAGGGTCAGGGTTGCCTGTTCTTTGGCCATTTTGGCCGTTCTTTGTGCGTAGCTACCCGTCTCAGGATGCTGCACTAGCTTGGCGCTAATGAAATTATGCGTGGCTGCTGAATCTATCAGGGCACGCATCTCCCGCTGTGGTGATCCGAGGTTCACCATGATATACGGGAGGTTGTGGCAGTTGGCCGTACTTATCGTGGAGCATTGGGTTGGGCCCTGGGCGGTGCTTCGGCCTCGATGTGCCCGGGCCTCCGCCAGTTTTCCGGCGGTGGTAGTTGTCTTGCTTCGGGGGCGTTCACGGGAGCTTCTCCTGTTGCCTGTGGTGTTGGCCGGTGGCGTCGTGGGCAATCCTTATTGAAGTGGCGTCCCGGGCAAAAATAGCAGCGGGGTAGATTTGGCTCGGCTGGCTCCCGTGGGCGTGTCTCGCGGTTTGGCGTTGGTGCGCGGTCGTCCATGTCTTTCTCAATTGCAGCCACCTTGTCCAATAGTTCCTCAATTGTTTCCGGCACTGCGACACGTAGGTAAGGCCGAAGGGCCGGTTTTAACAGTTCTATCATTACGGGAATGCTGGCTCCCACTGACTGTTCGGTGTCCAATCGGCGTATCAGTTGTATCTTCCGAAGAAGAAAGAGTTCGCCATTTTCTTTCAGTCCCTGTTTTTGCCCGTAGAGCTGTGTTTTCAAGGAGGCTCGTACATCTGCGCTATCGAATTTCTTTAACAGCCTTTCTTCAAATTCATTCCAGGAGAGCGGGAGTGAAGCGTATGGTTTCCACCATTGGTTAGCTTTCCCCTGGAGACAGTTTGTGGCTACTTTCATTAGTTCTGTTGTAGTACATCCGCTTTGCGCATGGTAGCGGGCGCACTCTGCGATGAACTCTTGGGGGTGGTCTAACTCCTCGCCCTTAAATGTTGGTGGGAGATCGACTTTTTTGGGCACAGCCATTCGTCCCAAAAGTGCCTGGAATTGTTCGTCCGTTAATGTGATCGTTGGTGCTGCTGGAGCTTGTTCTGGGCGCCACTGGGTGTTTTCTACCACTCCCAGAAGTGGTGCTGGTTGATTGGTTCCTGCTGCTGTAGCTGCTAGGTTCGCAAGGTGGTGTGCCATTTGCTGTTGGTTGTCTTCGTTGACTTCCTGTCGCACTGGGCTGGGACTTGGAGGCGGTGTCCTTTGTCCACACGGAAATGAGGGTGCGCTGTCTTCTATTATTTCCGAACTGTTCAGACTTCCTCCTTGTCGCGGTGTCCGCTGAGGTTCTTCGTTGATCCTTGGCGGAGTTGTCTCCATGTTTCCCTTCCTTCTTGACTTCACCATTGTAGTGGGCGTGGCTTCCCTCTGGTGTCCACCACAGGTTTGCCCCACGTTCCGGGCGACAATTAACAAGCCTACGTCTATGCTCAGCGGTAGGGTTACTGCAATGGCGTCGGCGTAAGAAGGGGTGGTGGGGCGTTACCCTCAGCTAGACACTGGATTTGATTGGAACAAAGTTTATTATATTTACACATACAAATAAGCTTATAACTAGGTAACATTTATATACAGAAAAAGAAAATAAAATGGCGGATTGGCATCCGCGATTGGAAGCGGGTGTGGTCCTTCGGAGGCGGGGCCGGCGGCTTCCTCCTGCGGTTGCAGCGGCGGCGGTGGCGACTGGCGACGGGGCGGCGAGCTGAGAGCAGCGGCGGCGGCAACGTCGGCGGCAGTGCGGATCTCCTTGGCGGAGGCGGCGGCTGGCGGCTTCCTTCGGCGGTTGCAGCGGCGGCGGTGGCGACTGGCGACGGGGCGGCGGGCTGTGAGCAGCGGCGGCGGCAACGTCGGCGGCAGTGCGGATCTCCTGGGCGGAGGCGGCGGCTGGCGGCTTCCTTCTGCGGTGGCAGCGGCGGCGGTGGCGACTGGCGACGGGGCGGCGGGCTGTGAGCAGCGGCGGCGGCAACGTCGGCGGCAGTGCTGATCTCCTGGGCGGAGGCGGCGGCTGGCGGCTTCCTTCTGTGGTGGCAGCGGCGGCGGTGGCGACTGGCGACGGGGCGGCGGGCTGTGAGCAGCGGCGGCGGCAACGTCGGCGGCAGTGCTGATCTCCTGGGCGGAGGCGGCGGCTGGCGGCTTCCTTCTGCGGTGGCAGCGGCGGCGGTGGCGACTGGCGACGGGGCGGCGGGCTGTGAGCAGCGGCGGCGGCAACGTCGGCGGCAGTGCTGATCTCCTGGGCGGAGGCGGCGGCTGGAGGCTTCCTTCTGCGGTTGCAGCAGCGGCGGCGGCAACGTCGGCGGCAGTGCGGATCTCCTGGGCGGAGGCGGCGGCTGGCGAAAGTGGCTTTCCAAAGACGGCAGGCAGCAGAGTCCAATGCGTAGGATTGGCTCTAAGTCCACGAGGGTGATAGGCTCTGGAGAGGCTGGAGCTGCTAGCTGGTCCTGGAAGCTGAAGTGGCTCGAATCCCAAGTCCCACGAAGACGGCAGACAGCAGAGTCCAATGAAGTGGATTGGCTCTAAGTCCACGAGGGTGATAGGCTCTGGAGAGGCGGGAGCTGCTAGCTGGTCCTGGAAGCTAAAGTGGCTCGAACTCCAAGTCCCACGAAGACGGCAGACAGCTAAGTCCAGTGGAACGGCTGTTGGTCCTGGAGCTGAAGTGGCTGCTGGTGGTCCGGGAAGCTGAAGTGGCTGCTGGTAGTCCTGGAAGCTGAAGTGGTGGCTGGTGGACTCTCCTTGGCTGAGTGCCTGGAAGGCTGGAGGTCCTGGAGAGACTGATCCTTGGAAGGCTGATGGTTCCTGGTGGACTCTCCTGGGTTGAGTCGGCGATGGAAGGCTGAATGGTTCCTGGTAGCGAAAGTGGCTCGAACTCCAAGTCCCACGAAGGCGGCAGACAGCTAAGTCCAGTGAAACGGCTGTTGGTCCTGGAGCTGAAGTGGCTGCTGGTAGTCCTGGAAGCTGGAGTGGCGGCTGGTGGACTCTCCTTGGCTGAGTTGATGCTGGTCCGACTCTCCTGGCTGAGTGAATTTTTCCAAGTCCCAGGAAGGCGGCAGACAGCTAAGTCCAGTGAAACGGCTGTTGGTCCTGGAGCTGAAGTGGCTGCTGGTAGTCCTGGAAGCTGAAGTGGCGGCTGGTGGACTCTCCTTGGCTGAGTTGCTGCTGGTTCGACTCTCCTGGATTGAGTGAATTCTTACTGCCAGCGTCTGACTATTTAAAGGAGCCAGTCCTTTGTCCAACGCGATCTCGACGCTCATTGGTCGAAGTAGAAGGGATGTTTTGCCCGATTTCGATATATTTTGTAATTATAGCATTTAATTGAGCCGCGTGATCAATTAGCGACTTGGTTTTAGTCGCAATCAATAGTTGATGAAATGCCGAGTCTAACGACACCCAATTTGCTATGATTTGAGTAAAAAATTAGCTCAACTTGGAATTTTTAATGCAATGTTCCGCGTAAAGCTTAATTAAGTATTTTTCTTATGGCGTGTGTTAAAAAGTTTATTATGCTTTGATCGGTTGCGCGCTATTTTTATAAGATTATTGAGACCAATTACGCTTTTCTGGGATGTTTCCTTCGTTAATTAAAATTTAATTTGTAATCTGCATCTTTGCTCGCTGTACTCGGTCGTGGCCCCTGATTTCTTCGTTACAATATGCCTTTCCTCGGGCCGCTGAACTCTCGGCCGCTCTCCCGGGCGCGAGTTTGGCTGCCTGATGGAAAAATTGCTTTTTCTCCACCTGTATATGTGCTATCGCTCTGTGGTTTGTTTTAATAGGTAGCGGTTAATTTTTCCTATCTTCTGGTATCCTTTATGTGTGATTAAAACAGAGCGCACTCTGTTTAAAGGGCGTTTTAGTGAAAAATTCTTAATTTAATCTGCAAACATTCGTGAGGCGTATTTCGCTGGCTGTCACCTTTCTTGGCCGGCCGGCTCCAATAAAGTTTTATGGTTGCAATCTTGCTGCACTTTAGAAATTCGTTGTAAGGACACTTATTTTTATGATTTTAGGGTTTTGAAAGATACTTCTGCGTAGGATCGCGGCGGTTTGTTGAACAGATGTAATAATCTTTGTTCTTCGGGCGCCTTTCGGGCGGCGTACGTTTCCTTTGTCTTTATTCGATCTGTTTAACGGTTCATATCAAGTTTATCACCACTACTATTTAACATTTACCTGGAAGCAACTCTGCAAGACTGGAAAAGACATGTACAAAGAATGGGAATTCCAATCAATGATGAATGTTTATTTAATTTGAACTTTGCAGATGATCAGGTTATAATTGCTCAAGACTCATATGATCTCGAATTTATGCTCCAAAGACTGTACAGAACCTATGAAACCTGGGGATTAAAAATTAACATCAAGAAAACTGAATACTTAGTAGTAAATTCTAGCGCTAGGTTTACGCTACTAATAAAAGATAATATAGAAATCAAACAAGTTGACCAATTTAAATATCTTGGAACTATAGTAACAAATGATGGATACGCAGATAATGTAGAACTAAAAAATCGAATCGAACAAAGCAGGAAAGTTATAGGTTGTCTAAACTCGGTGTGGTGGGATAAGCATATATCTATGAACACCAAAAAACATATTGGGCAATCTCTTGTTGAATCGGTGTTATGCTACGGAGCGGAGGTATGGACACTAAATGCCGAATACCGAAAGAAAATAAATGCAATAGAAATGGATTATCTCCGAAGAAGCGCTGGACTATCTCGCCGTGACCATGTGAGGAACGAAGACATAAGAAGAAATGCAAAAGCAGAAGACACCGTTGTAGACAAAATAGAAAGAAAAGGATTAAAATGGTTTGGTCACCTCCTGAGAATGAAGGAAACTAGATGGCCGAAGAGAATGTGGAGATGGGTTCCACCGGGCAAGAGAAGAAGAGGCCGACCTCGCAGGTCTTGGAACGAGGGAATACGAGCGGCGATGGAGGCAAAAGGATTATCTGAAGATGATGCGTATGATCGAAACCGTTGGAGGATTGGCACGGGAAGACGGCTTCAGCCGTAGAATACCGTTTATATATATATATATATATTTGTCATTTAACGTTATAATTAAAGGATATTTACAATTAAATAAACTACAATGTAAGCTTTTTCTCTTATATATTTACTGTGATAAAAATTAGTTATTTATGGTATAAGTGTGTTATATTACAAATAATCACCAGAGAAAAATTGAGCCCACGAGTCCGCCCAGCCGAGAGGAGTCGTTTCTCGAGTGAATTATTTGTAATAACTTACACGTGCCATACAAAATTGTATCCAACCACTCAGTAAATATATAAAAAACATAAATGCTGTATTGGCAGCCGTGAGAAGTCATAATGACAAATTAGAAAGTACCAAGAGATCAAATACATTTATAATTAGAGTCGCCTGTGATGCGTGTTATACGTTTGGCAGTACTGAAATGTAGTGTGTGTCTATGTTAAATTCAAGGTTAGTAGGTTAGGTTTTGTATGTTATTTGACACAGACTGAGGCAAAACTTAACCTGCAAATCTCGAATTTGACATAGCTTGACAGTGCTACTAGCAATACAGTAGTGAGTGACCAGCTTTTTATCTTACTAGTAGTATGGTTGGTCTCACTAGTGGGTTATAGGCCAGTTTAGAGGTCTAGTCTAGTGTTGTATAAAATTAGTTTTGTTGGAGAGATTTATGTTGATTCTAGTAGAAACTGCTAATACTAATAGGATATTTTCTATACTATCAGATACAGGCAATATGTTCCGTTCATTATAGAGGTGGTTTCCGTTTTATGAATTCTCGACTTTATGAATCTCAGGTAGACAGATACCAATTTACGTTACGTAGTTAGTTCCTCGCTGACGCTGTCAAGAGTAGTTGGGTCTATGGAAATGTAATCTCACCTCACAAATTCCTGCCTTACAAGAGAAGAATCGGAAGGAATTAACGACTACTAAACGAGTTTGAAATTTCAGGCACGAAAAATACTTTCGGTCGGAAGCGACCGCTTTTCGCAGCAATGCTATATACTGCAGTGGATACGTGTATATGATTTTTATTTATTTCAAGTATCGAAACTTTAAAACTTTTTACTAACTTTAACTTGAATTATACTTCACAATATACATGATTACTCTATCTCAGGATGTGGTTCGAGAAAATCTAGTTAGTTGTTTGTTATTTTTATTTTTTTAATATTGAATTATTTTAATGCAAGTAGCTTGCTGTCAAATATTATGCAAAACACAGCGTTCAATGACAATTTTTAAATTAATATGACAGAACAAATTTCTTTACAAAGCTTTTATGATTCCACCAATGTTACGACATGTAAGTCAATTCAACTATATTATAACTAACCTTGTTAACTGTTTTTTATTTTAGATAAATTCAGAAAAATACCTGCTTTTTTTACCCACCTAAGTTCCTTATCCAGCAGACTCGCTTCAATTTTCCAAGATACACCTCTCTCTTGTATCCAAACTGCTATACACCTCTGTCACAAAACACCGAACACCAACTAGACCACTTTCCACTCGTTGCCAACCAATAAACTAACAGACCATCACTTCCTCTCGATCTCCAACCAAGCTGTCAGTACTAGAACCTTCCTGTATCCAAATCCTTTCTAGTAAGTAGCCTTCCAGTTAAAGTGGTAACCTTAAAGTATTCCTCCCTATGTTCTAGTATCTCCATACACGACGTTCACAACCAGTATGTCCGCAAACCCCAACAGCTCCACCTTCTGCTGCAAGTAAGCCGTCTCTCGTCCAATGGTCCTCAGTATTCAATTCCAGATTCCAACAGCTACCCCTTTTACTACAAGCCAGCTGGTCCTCATCCAAATAATGCCAAGTCCCTCAGACGTAGTACTCGAAAAACTCCAAATGTCATTAATAATCCAAATTATGTAAACATTAATAAATTGTACTCCAACTCCAATTAAACTATGTCCAAATCTTTCTTCTTACTTCTTTGTCGTATTAGTTAGTTCCAGTTTACCATCTCTTCATTTTTAAAATCATATTATTTTATTTCTTCTTATAATTCACGTTTTTATACCTTGTATGTCATTATTAAACCCTTTTTAAATTGATTGTAATAAATTAAATGAAATTAAGGGCACATTTATAGTTTTATTTCCACCAAAATTAAATTTTTACAACCGTTTTCAAATTTGTTATTTTAATAATCATTCCAATTTTTTATCCTTATCCTAGACTACCATTATTCCTGCCTGCTAAGTTACAAATAAATTTGAATGGTGCTTACTTTATAAATTGTTACAAATAGAATTTTATTCTGTCATACTCAACAGCCAACTTTGTATTTATTATTAATTTTTTATATCTTATCGTTTCAGTATAATTACTGTCTTGAAATTTTCATTTTTTTAATTCATGTAAATAAATAAGTGTATTTAATGTCATACATGACCTCTATATACCATAGCAATACATATGATAGGAGAAAAATAAGATGGAAGAAAAGAAAAAACTTGTAATTCATGAGACAAAACTAAAAGAAAATATTCTAAGTAGCTTTCAAAATGCTCCATTGAAATAATAGATATCTACGGAGAAGTAGAAAATAGATGGAAAGAGTTTAAAGATACAATACAAAAAGTAGTGGAACCCACAAGACTAACTGGTGGACCGACAGTAGTAGGGCGGCACCAAAACTGGAGCAATCAAATTAATTGACCTAATTAAATCCGCGGTTTGACCTAATACCGCGAATTAAACCGCGGATTGATCTAATTAATTTTCGCGGATTGATCTAATTAATTTTCGCGTTTGATCTAATTAATCACATATAAAGTTTGATATGTAATTTACATATGTGCTACTGATTAAATTACGCGGCGGCCATTTTTAATTTACTTCCGGAATTACGCGGCGGCGCGCATGAATGGATTATCGAGATTTCCATTGTCCCTACCTACTATAAGGCTTTCATTTTTTCTAAGTTCAATTTTTTGAATTTAAACTTCCCGGGGTTCGGATTATTTTACAGTTACAAAGTGTAAAATTTCAAAAAAATCAATCTACGATTTCATAATTGTGTGATATAATTTAAAAAATTTTGATTTTTTTTAATTTTGAGCAATACAGTTTATAAAAAAATGTAAAACATTTGCAAAATTATGCTTAGAAATAACTCTAAAACTGTTTTTACATCATTTTCGTTTTACAAAACGATTTATAAAACAAATTGTCATAATTTTTTAAGTGAAATAATGTGGGATGGCGTATTTTTTTATCGCTTATTGAATAAAATGTCGTTTTTTGTATAATTTCAAGTGACATGATGTCAGTTTTTGTAAAATTTTAAGTGAAATAATGGTGTCAGAACTGTTTTTCAACGAAATTGCTTGTTTTTATTCAATTTTATGTTAATTTGTGGTCAGCATACATATATTTTGTATAATTTCAAGTGACATGATGTCAATTTTTGTAAAAATTTATGTGAGATGATGTGTAATTGGGTGATTTTTATTAAATTTTCATAGTGTGTTGAATTAAAATGTCATTTTTTTGTATAATTTATGTGACACGATGTCGATTTTTGCAAAAATGTATGTGAGATGATGTGTAATTCGTGATTTTTGTTCAATGTTGAGTTAATTTTCGTAATAAAAATGAACAATGAGCCTACCTAACTGAAATTTTGTTTATCGAAATGCTTGTGGGAGAAGATTTTTCAATGAAATAGCGTGTTTTGATGGTGTCAGAACATTTTATCAACGAAATTTATTGTTTTTATTCAAAATTATGTTAATTTGTGGTCAACATACATATATTTCCATCAAAAGTACAAGAATTTTTGTAATAAAAATGCTAAATTGCAGCATTATATCGATCAATCTGTAATAATTGCGTGAATTTTGTTCAATTTTGAGTTAATTTGTCGTCATCACATGCATATTTAGTCAATTGTACAAGAATTTTTGTAATAAAAATGCACAAAGAGCCCACGTAACTGAAGTTTTGTTTATCGAAATGTTGGTAGTAGAAAATTTTTCAACAAAATTGCCTGGTTTTATTCAAATTTATGTTAATTTTGAGTCAACATACATATATTTTTATCAAAAGTACAAGAACTTCGTAATAAAAATGAACAACGAGCCTACTTAGCTGAAATGTTGCTTCTCGAAATGATTGTAGCAGAATATTTTTCAATTAAATTGCTGTTTTTTATTCAAATCTTACTAAAATTGCAACAAGTGAGAGAAAAAAGTGTAAAACATTTGCAAAATTATGCTTAGAAATAACTACAATGGTTTTTACATCATTTTCGTTACTATACAAGCGCTTTGGAAAACGAATTGTGATAATTTTTTAAGTGAAATGATGTGGGATGACGTATTTTTTATCGCTTATTGAATAAAAATGTCGTTTTTTGTATAATTTCAAGTGACATGCTGTCAGTTTTGTAAAATTTTAAGTGAAATGATGATGTCAGAACATTTTTTCAACGAAATTGCTTGTTTTTATTCAATTTTATGTTAATTTGTGGTCAACATACATATATTTCCATCAAAAGTATAAGAACTTCATAATAAAAATGAACAACGAGCCTACATAACTGAAATTTTGTTTATCGAGATGATGGTGACAGAACATTTTTTTTCAACAAAATTGGGATTTTTTTCAATGAGAGTTGAATAAAAATACTGTTTTTTGTAGAGAATTTGAAACTGAGCTAGCATGAGTTCTCAAAAAATTTGAAAAAGTGTACGTTTGGATATACTGTTGGGCCATAATTATCTATAACAGCAATGACATAACATGAACAAGCAAATACAACCCTTGAGTAAGAAAGAGATAGCCATACAAAACATTATATTAGTAGGCATGTTTAGTTGACAAATGTCATAATTAAAATTAAGAGTCAAGCCTTCTCGAATATTTGTTACTATGTTTATCTCTTTCTTACTCAGGCAATACGTGTTATCTTCTTGTTCATGTTATCTTATTGCTGGTATATATAATTGTGGTCGAGAACTGCAGCGTGGCTAAAGTTCGTAGTGGATGACCAATAGAAAGCCAGCCTCGGGAAGTAATTATGCCTGCGTTTTCAGTGCAGCCTCTGACGGACAAAGCACTGTTAGTCACAAACACATGTCTCGACCTGTTTTAAAAAGGGAACTTAGAAAAAATGTGAAAAATTTCAAATTCAAATATTAGCGCGAAAATTGAAAATGACCGTCGCGTAATTTAATCAGAAGCTAATGCGTAATTTAATCAGTATCACGGTACTACGAATGAAAAAGAGACAGTTATAGAAACCAATGAAGATTGTGTGAGATAGCATACGTTCTGTTGGGGCAAATTATAAAAATAATAGCTTTCAAATTTCGACGGTCGAGCGGAAATTTCCAGCTATATAGTAGGTATGGACAATGGAAATATCGATAATCCATTCATGCGCCTCACTCAAATTATAAAATAAAAGAATTATTTCCACGAAAGCCAGTTACAAATCTAATTTTTAAAAAATTGTGTCAACCTTTAAACACAACAGGCTACACAATCCCATTCTTATAATTTATATTTTTGAAAAAAATAGTTTGTTTTAAAATCTGTGCCCGTGACGTCAGAACAGCGAAATGGCGTTGTGTTCAAACATTTTAAATCCCGTAGCGCTCCGTGGTGTAGTGATGAACACGGATGTAAGCCCAATGTGGATGCAAACGTAGAGCGTTCAAATCCGAGCCCGCCAGAGATTTTTTTAAATTAAACATCCATTCTGTGAATGCAAGAGAGAGACAACCAACGCCCGATGAGCAGAAGAGAGAGAAAAATCTACCAATTTGAAATTCAAATATTTGCGCGAAAATTGAAATTAAAACGACAGCCGCGAGAAGTGCGCACGCAGAAAACAAAGATGGCCGACACCCGGGAAGTTTAAATTCAAAAAATGGGAACTTAGAAAAAATGAAAGCTATATAGTAGGTAGGTACAATGGAAATCTCGATAACCCATTCATGCGGTGCTATGGCACAGCGACAGGACAGATGAGAGGGGAGAGCTGTTGGAGGAATTGATACATGAGCTCCAACTGGAGGTCATCAATGAACCCAACAACCCCCCCACTTTCAGTAACAGAGCAGGGGCATCAAGTAACATTGATGTAACTCTGACAAACGGGAAAGCCTATAGATATGTAAGTAACTGGAAAGTCATGAGCAATGCAATGGTGAGTGATCACAACATGATCTGTTTCGATATGGCAGGAGAGAGACAAAGCGAAGAACTTAGAAAGAGACCTAGATATAACCTAATGAGGGCGGATTGGGATGCGCTGAGGACTGGTTTTGGGAGGCAGGCGCTGGTGCAGGAGGGAGACGATGTCAACGAGACAGCTCGAAAGATAACAAAAGAAATAACACGAGCGATGAACCTTGCAATCCCCCTAATGAAGCAAAAAAAAAGGACATAAGCAATCCTGGCTGGACAGAAGAGCTGACGAAGCTCAGAAAGAGAGTCAGGAAGGCAAGAAGGAGATACCAAAGAACGGCAATTGCTGGTGAGAGGAGGGTATACCTAGCAGAGTACAGAGCAATAAAACAGCTCTATAAGGCGAAAATAAAGGAGGCAAAAGAAAGGAGTTGGCAGATATTTGTGGAGAGACACTTAACACTAGATATATGGGGAGTACCATATAAAATTATATCCAACAAGGTCAGGTCGCCTTCGCTTCTCTCCTCAATGGAGAGAGATGATGGGACGATGACGAGCAATTGGAAGGAATCAATTGAAACCCTCCTGAAGGTTCTACTACCAAGTGATAGTTTAGAAGAAGAGGATGAACAACAGCGCAACACAAGAAGCAGAATGACCGAAGATTATACAGTAGAAGGGATGGTAGAGCCTTTCAGGGAGGAAGAAATAAGCAAAGCAATAAGATCTTTAAAAAGGAAAAAGGCACCAGGACCCGATGGCATACCGCCGGAGGTGATCCAGAACCTTGAAGCGGAATTACTGGAACCATTATGTTCTCTCTACAATAGATGCCTAAGACAAGGAAAAATACCCAATGCTTACAAGCAGGCCGAGGTCGTAATTATAAAAAAGGGGGATGACAAGGACCCTGCGAAGCCAAAGTCGTATCGACCCATATGTCTTTTAAACGTACTGGGAAAGGTGCAGGAGAAGCTTCTGTGTGGGAGGCTATTACAGCATCGACTCACACTGAGGCGAGGAATGCACGGGAACCAGTACGGATACAGGGCGGGAAGAACGACGGAGGATGCAATAAACAGGGCGATAAGATCGGTGCAGGAAAGCAACTGCAAATATGTAGTAGCAATTTTTATAGACTTTACGGGCGCTTTCGATAACTTATGGTGGCCGGCCCTGTTTAGAAGATTAAAAGACCTAAACTGTCCAAGAGAATTATATAAGAGCTTTAGAAGTTACTGCCAGGGCAGGTATGTAACAATACAATGCCCAGATGAGAAGGTAACAAAACACCTTACAAAAGGATGTCCTCAGGGGTCAGTATGTGGACCAGTTTTCTGGGATGTGCTGTTGGAAGAGCTACTGGAAAAACTGGAAGACAACCAAGAAGCAGCAGAAACAGTAGCGTATGCGGATGACCTTTTACTCTTGGTGGAGGCTGACTCAAGGGCTCACATTCAGGAGAAGTGCAATAACCTTATGCAATACATAAACCAATGGTGTAAAGAAACAAAGCTGACATTATCAAAAGAAAAGACCACCTACTCCTTAATGAAAGGGGAACTGCAAAGGGATCCAATCATAAAGATAGGAGGACAAAACATCAGAAGGTCTGGATCCACGAGATATCTTGGAATCAAGATGGATGAAAAAGAAATTATCATGAACACATTGAAGAAGTGTGCAACAAGGCGACCAAGGTGATGTATAAAATATCTGGATTGGCGCAAAGAGAATACAAAATACCACTTTCGTGTGTAAGGGTATACATGAACACGATACTTTCTTCAATTGTGGGATATGGAGCCAGCATATGGGCGCACAGGCTAAAAACCATCAAGCAAAAACAAAAGGTGAATGGAGCCCAGAGAAAAGTGCTACTAAGAATGACAGGGGCCTTCAGCACAACCCCGACGGAAGCCTTGACCACGGTAACGGGAGTACTGCCACTCCACCTGGAAATCAAAAAGAGAGCGGCCATGTACTGGATGAGGAAAGCAGAACTAGGAAAAGTGCAAGAAATAATGCAGGCAGAAACAACAACAAAGCGTCAGATTAAAGAAGCTATAGAAGCAGAATGGCAAACGTCATGGCAGAACTGCGATAAGGGGAGAAGAATGTATGACTTCCTACCTGACGTCAGAAGAGCAGCGGAGATAAACCCAACGCAAGGGCTTATACATTTCCTCACGGGACATGGTCCGTATCCGGAATATCTCTATAGATTTAATCTAAAAGAGAACAACGAATGCGAATGTGGTGAGGTAGGCACTCCTGAGCACGTGGTGTTTCAATGCCAGCTTATGCATGCCATTGCATATAGAGAAAGAGAAGAGTTAAGAGGACACAACACGCGGGAGATCTTGGAAGACGAAAGACTCTTGCCATATCTAAACAAGCTTGCTGACAAAATATCAAAAGAGTGCCAACGAAAATACAATGAGCAAAGACTCAATGGAAATAACCATCAGATGTAAGAACAATCATGGAAAGGGGCTGCAGAAGGAGGTAGTTTTCCTGAGTTTCTTGACACTAAGTTCTCTGAGTCAGGAAAGGAAGGGGCTGCTGAGATCTGCTTCCCAAGAAATGAGCAACAATTTTCTCGAACACTAAAGCGATAACCAACAACTTGCCCACAGATGATGATAAACAACAACATCTAACGACAACAAAAAGGTATGGAATGGGGCTGCAGAGGAAGGAAGCTCTGGAGTCTCTTGACACTAAGTTCTCCGAGTCAAGGGATGAAGGGGCTACTGAAATCTGCTACCCATGAAATGAGCAGGATACCACAGATACAACAACTATTTCCACGAATCCACGAGGTAACACTCAACGACAAAGGATATGACTAAACTGTCTAACATGGTCCAGGAATTACCGGACCAAGTAACAGTGAAACAGTGAAAGTGAAAGAGACACTTAAAAGACAATTTTTTAATAATAATAATAATAGGAAATAAGACTAGACTTAAGGATAGGGAAGGAAATATAGAATAAAATGAAGCTGTTGTGCAAGGTCATGGATTACCGGACCTGCAAGCAGCTGACTACAAAAAAAATTAAAAAACAACATTGTGTAATCATAGAAAATTAGACTAGGCTTAAGAAGGGGATAACAAACAACTGCAATTAGCAGATTAATAAAACAACATAATCAGGAAACCCAAATGTAAGTCGAACAAAAAAAAAATTTATTATTTTTAGCATGATCTGTTTTTGGTGTAGGAATTTTTTTGTGTGATGTCATGTAATGTTTTTTATGTTTCATGCATGTTAGGTTTTTAGGATCTTAGC
This sequence comes from Agriotes lineatus, assembly GCA_940337035.1. Classification (NCBI taxonomy): domain Eukaryota; kingdom Metazoa; phylum Arthropoda; class Insecta; order Coleoptera; family Elateridae; genus Agriotes; species Agriotes lineatus. The sequence goes on from CALNHX010008621.1 coordinate 23,759, forward strand.
ATGTAGCATGTTAGGTATAAGTAAAAATAATAGAACAATTTTGAAAAAAATGTTAATAGAAGCAAATTACGGCCTGAGTTAGATTTTACAAGAAATCAGGCTATAAAGAAATGTAAGATTAAAATGAAAAAAAAAAAATCCATTCATGCGCGCCGCCGCGTAATTCCGGAAGTAAATTAAAAATGGCTGCCGCGTAATTTAATCAGTAGCACATATGTAAATTACATATCAAACTTTATATGTGATTAATTAGATCAAAACCCGAAAATTAATTAGATCAATCCGCGAAAATTAATTAGATCAAACCGCGGATTTAATTCGCGGATTTAACTAGGTCAATTAATTTGATTGCTCCAGTTTTGGTGCCGCCCTACTACTACCGACAAAGTAAAAGCAGCTGTCAGAAAAAAAGAAGAAATGAAAGATTATGAAAAATATACAAAACAAGGCGGGCCAGTTAAACGAATAATAAAGAAAGAGAACAAACACTATGGCAACAATTTGGAGAGAGGCTAAAAAAGCATATAGTGAAAACAAGAAACTATTCTACGGTGAAATAAAAAATAAGAAACGAGAAAAATGCAGTGACAATGAAAAGCTTTAAAAATAGAGAAGAAGAAGGCATAGTAAAAGAGGAGAAGGTTATGAAAAACCGTCAGTAATATTTCAAAGAATTGCATGAGGGAAAAGGCATAAATAGTAAAAAAGAACTAGTGAAGAAAAACGCTAGAAAAACATCGAGATATTATCAGATATGTTGAAACCTCTGTCAGAATGCTGACTACAAGAACTAATACACATAATAAATATAGTATTAAAAGAAGAAGAGCAACTAGTAGATTGGCAAATAGGTATTATACAGCAAATTCTTAAAAGTCTTCCTCTTATTATAGGTCAGTGGCCTGTTTTAACCACAAAGAGGTTCTATGAGCCCTCTTTGCCCTTAAGCCGGGTATGTGGCTAGTCTTGTTTGTCGAAAGTGAGAAAGAGTTCCCTTGTTTAGGGGTTAACAACTACCACAGGTATTAGCGTGGTAGCCGGGGAGCGTACGATTTTTAGAGTCCGCCGAGATTCGTAACCTGGCCGGCCACCTGAGAGGCGAGTATTTGCTCGCGGAGCCATCCGCTCACCAATTCTTAAAAGTGGCAAAAGCAAAGAGTTAGAATTACATAGAGATCACCTTAATTAGTGCAGTAGCTAAAACATACACAAGAATCTTAGAGAAGAAATTAAGAATACGTTGAAAGAAACACTAGAGGAAAGCCAGTTCGGAGTCAAACCCAATAGCAGAATAATTTATCCTTAATATTAAGGAAAATGGAAGATTTCAGTGTCAGCACAACGAAATATATCTTACTTTATACTTCATAGAAATTTTTCGATAGAATCAATAAAGAAAATATCCATCGCTATGAAAAAAAAACTTTACAAAATCTGTTAAAGGGAATAAAATATTTATACATAAGAACAAGACATCCAAATTGTTTTAAACAGTAGTTGTGCCTAACAGAGATGCGTATTAAGCCCGACACTGTTTTTGCTAACCCTGAATGAAGCGAATAAGCTAAGAGGGAAGCTAAACCCTACAAAGTAAAGATACTAAAAAATAGAAAAAAACAGAAAGAAATAGCGAAAGTCGAGAAAACGTTAAATGGAAATGTGGGGGTCTATGAAATAGCATTACAAATAAAGAACGTAATTATCACTCTGAAGAGGTCGGAAACCGTGCTTTTAGGAACACCACAACAGCACATGGTGCAACGTGAAAGGAAATGGCTACAAAAAACGCGGAAATTCAAATATTTAGGAACAATAGTAGCACCAGCTGGAAGAATGGATGAAGAAATAAATAGTAATGGAATTAAGAAATAATCCTTGCGACAGAAAGAAACGTTAAAAGAAAAGTACAAATATCTAATGGTGACGTCCATACTAACATATATAGCACAGAAAAGCAACAAACTACAATGATAACTATAGAAATTAAATTTCTAAAAAACATAAAACTAGATTGGATAAAATAAGAAATACAGCACACGCACAAAAGTTAAATGTAGGAGCCATACATATCAATATAAAAGAAAGTCAATCAGGAGGTCATGTAAAAAGATGATGGAAACGAGAAAACCAGGAAGGTGTATGAAGTAAGAAACAGTAAAAATAGAACACAAGATAGATGAAACAATGTGAACGGTAGAAGAGAGCAGGATTGAAGTAAATTTCGATATTTTAAAACGTTTTATATTAATATCTTGTTTTTAGGTTTTTACTACTTTTTTTATTAACTAAAGAGTGTATTGAAGTTGCAAATACAGATATTTTTATTATTATTTATTTAGATTTTTCTTACTAATATAATGTTTATGTTTTATTTTAAGAAATATAATTCAACAACATGCAACAGGGTCACCTGAGTGTAGCAAGAATAGCATATAATAATAATAATAATAGTTTTTATTTCACTTTAAATAATAACAAAAATGAACATTTGTAATATAACCAATAATAGATAATTAACAGTTAAAGCGAAATCACAAGGCGGAGTTCAGATGTCAAGTACAAATACAAGACCCTGATCTTCCACTCAAACCTTGACACAAATAAATAATAAACTAATAAAATTTATATATAAGTGTAAAAAAAATAATTAAAAAAAAATATTTGCGCTGTACGTACAAAGAGGTTACAAATCAAATAAATCAAGTGATGACGCTTCATCAGGCCGTCGCAGAAAAGAACTCACTCAAAACAAGGATCACTGCTGCTCTTGTATCAATATACAATCCATGTGTACATATACAGAGTGTTTGTAAATCGCTAGACTGCTCGTAATTTTGTTAATAATGAAGATTTGTTTTAAATGCCAGTGTGTAGTCTACAAATTGTCAATTTAAATCATTACCTCCTGTCTTTGCGTACTGATACACGACTTTGTTTTTTTTAATTAAACACCTTATATATTTTTAAATATTTTAAATCAGTGCTAAAAATGATTTATGGTAGTATGCTTAAAATAGAATTTTTGAACTTATAATTTTTACTTTCCTCGTCTGAAAGACGAAGGAAGTATTGTAGTCACGAAAAAATCACCTTCCGAGACTTCTTCCGATCTTCATGTTTCAGTGTCCCTAAACGGCGAAAAACAGGTTTTCTCAATTCCGTCTGTCTGTCTGTTGGCGATATAACTCAAAAACTATTTGTCGGAGAAAGATAATATTTTACATACACATTATATATATATACCTGGCATGAAACCGTAAAACTTTAAAAAAATATATACAGGGTGAGCACTTTAAACAAGAATAAATAAAATTTTATTATTTTAAACTGAGGAATAGATGAAAGTAATGATTTGTACATAGCGCAGGCTTTATTCTTGCCAAAAATAGGATACAACAGATACAGGATAAATGTTATACTAGACAAAAAGGAGCAAAGAATAAGTGCGTTATGTTGACCTTTTTAGGCCGGGAGCCGCATAAATGCGCAAATCTTTTGGGCGAGGCTGTGCGTTATATTATAGTCAATAATCAGGAGCCATAAATTCCATCATAAGATGTGCACTCGAATATATAGTTAAAAAGTAAAAATTTGCACTATCTGGAATTACCTTGCAGATCTAAATGTAGAGAGTTCCATCCTTTTTGCGATTGCAAAAAACTCGAAAAAAATATTTTCGATTTTTTTATAACCGAAGATTGAGAAATTTTATACATACATCGTATTTACAAGCTTAGTTTTGAATACTTCTCAATGACTAAACTAGCGGAGAGCTTATTTTTTCTAGATTCAGATGATATCAATTTAATCTCAAAATTATTTTTAACAACTCCTACTAGTCCATTTTCTAAACGCTAAAAACTCGCCAAAGTTCTAACTTCGTTGACTCAAAACCGATTTTGAATTTTTTTTTTTATTATTTCGGTAAAAGTTTATAGAAAAGTTCCCCATAGGTGAGAAAGTGTGCTTTTTATTTTTTCAATTGTTATTAACAAATAAGTGTTTTTTAATATACTCTTAATTAAAAAATTTATAACTATTTGATTTATTTAAACAATTGCCTGAAATTTGATAGCATAAGGTTTTTGGGGTCACAGATTACGAATCTGGTCTCAAAATGGGTCTAAAAACAAAATGTCGTCGAAGGTCTAATTTTTTATATTATTTTTTTTTCATTTTTATTAGTAGTCTGGGAGGTTTTGGGGTTGCTGATTACGAATTTGACATTAAAACTTAACTAAAACAAAAAATGGCGGATCCAAAATGGCGGAAAGGGGTAATTTTTTTTTAATTTCTGGTACCAATACCTAGAAGTTTTTTGGGTCGCTCATCCCAAATTTTATGTTAAAATTTATCAAAAATGGAAAACGGTGTCTGAAAAATGGTGGAAACAAATGATAGAAGAGTTAAATGAGTATTCAAGATATTATAATTTAATTGGTTTATTAAAATTAACCCAAGATACATTTCACAACAAAAAACAAAATTATTTAGCTTTATTTTCTTCTTCCTCTACTTTTACTGCCGGTCGTGAATTAAGGCAACTATTTCCGCCACAGTCACCGCAAGCCGCTGAGCCTAAAGGCCACTTTTCCTATACCCACAAGCTGGCCCGCAACTAGTTTTGTAGTTGCAAAAAAATAATTTTTAAGATGTTTTGTGGATCTGGTTCTTGTGTCATTAGGATTGGAAAACACTTTCCTGTATCATATTTCCAACCCCAATCTTCCCTTGAAATATCTTGGTTTCCCAGCCACAACTGTGTTTGCAAATACACGTGTTTTAAATGTTGTTCTGCTGGATCCATCGTAGGGCACAATTATGCTAATTAACGCTACTTTTTTAGTAGACTCCTTAATAAAAGAATCAAACCCAAAATTCAAAATGTTTTTATTTAAAAAATATATGTATTGTATTGTCTGTAATCTCATTTACCTTGCGGTATATGAATAATAAAAAACGTTCAATCATTTAAACATTTCTGTAAGAGTTTAAGCAGTTACCTTTCTTTGCACCATACATTGCAAGCATACCTTTTATACCAAAATTTTTTATATAAATTTTTGCAGTCTCTTGCAAATCACTGCTACTTTCAAATATTTTGACAAATTTCTTCTTTCCTGAACATAGCCATTGCTTCATTTACTAGGACTTATCCATGTGGATCTTTAATAAGGTGCCGGTCCTATTCGTCTTGTTCATCCTTATACGTCTTCAATATATTAAACTATATTCAAAAGCCATCATCTGCACCTTGACACCAAAACTCGCATGCTAAGATGCTACATTTTTCCCATCTTGCTCTATGGGGTCCAGTCCTGGACACTTAACGAAACAATCACAATCGAAGCCTTTGAAATGTCGTTATACCGGAGAATATTGCGGATATTATGGAAAGACCGTGTAATAAATATTAAAGTCCTAGAGAGAATGAAAAAAAAGTGGAGAGATCATGGACACCAAGATACGCAAATTCCAATACTTCGGACAAATAATGAGGAATGAGAATAAGTACATCCTACTACAATCTATTATTATACAAGGCAAGATATATGGCAAACGTGGACAAGGACGCGGAAGAATATCTTGGTTGCAAAACCTAAGGGCGTGGTATGCGAAATCATCCAATGAGTTATCTAGGATTGCAACCAATAAAGTGAAGATAGCCGTGTTACTGGCAAACATACGAAATCTGATAAGCACCTGAACAAGAAGAAGAAGATTCTTTCTTCTGTTAAAACATGCTGAAGTGTTACATCCAGTTAAAGCATGTACAGAAAGAACATGCTCACTACAATTTATTGGGATGTGGAAATTGCAGGCTTTTAGAAGAAGTCAAGCAAGGATATTATTTGCAGCTAAAGTTTCTTTTAAAACATTAATAAAACGACATGAAAGACATTTGCCAGAATTTTTTCTTGATACAACTTTAAAAACCTGTCTCTTTCAAATCGAGTATCTGGTGCAGTTTTCGTTTTTAGACGTCGGTCTCTTTCAGCAGATTTTATTCTATGTTTCTGATAATCGACAAAAACACTTGTTTTTTTCCATAATTACGTACAATAAAATTTATATATCTAAAATTGCACCATACTGTTGAACAAGTTGCCATTTGTTTTTATGTAATAACATTCCTCCGTCGGTCACAAACAGAAAAATCTTTTAATTCAGAAATATCTTTTGGAAATTGTACAAAGAGGTCGTAGAAAACACATTTTTAAGCGTTGGAATTTATATGTATTCATATGTTATATTTAAATGTATTTAATCTATTTAAATTTGAGTTAATTTAACAACTTAGAATTTTATTTGTATATAATGTTTATTAAATAATAATAATAATAATAATCGTACACAATAAAAATTTACCTTTTAATGCTATATTTATAATTAATGTGTTTAAATCCCTAGATATGAGGCAACGTGCGGAATTCAGAAATGAAGCTATTTTGCCGATTTAAAGAAGTTATTTCTCATTTTTGATAAATTTTAACATAAAATTTGAAATCAGCGACCCTAAAAACCCGATAGTATAGCTAAAAACTAAAGTCCGAATAAAAAAAAATAAGCTTTTTCGTCATCTTGGATCCGCCATTTTTTATTTTAGTTGAGTTTTAATGTTAAATTCGTAATCAGCGACCCCAAAAACCCCTAGGCATCTAATAAAAATTAAAAAAAGGAAATAAAAAATTAGACCTTCGACGCCATTTTGTAGAAGCCATTTTTGTTTTTAGACCAATTTTGAGGCCAGATTCGTAATCTGTGAACCCAAAAACCTTATGTTATCAAATGTCAGGCAATGGTTTAAAGAAATAAAGAAGTTATAATTTTTTTTAATTAAGAATATATTAAAAAACACTTATTTGTTAATAACAATTGAAAAAATAAAAAGCACACTTTCTCACCTATGAGGAACTTTTCTATAAACTTTTACCGAAATAATAAAAAAAAAATGTTGAAAATCGGTTTTGAGTCAACGAAGTTAGAACTTTTTTCCTTTAGTAAATGGACTATAAGTAAATAAAGCAGACGTATGCGGTTTATGTCATGAACACCTAAATAACATTATTTATCACGAACTTGTAAACACACTTATCTAGCCTATTTCTTTGAATCTCTTATTACCAAATTGGATCTGAAATAAATTGTAAAATTATAATTTGAATAAGCAAATGGACATTCGAGCTCTAGATTCAAGTGGCAGACTTATGTTACGTATGGAATTTTAATTCAAATTTTACTGCGGAAAATTCAATTGAGTTTAATTTTTAAAACATGGAAAACCCTGTCGTCAAAGCGTAAAGTTTCTGCGCCAGATTTGCCAGACAAAAAAACGCAGAAAAGTTTTGGTTTTTTGAAGTTGCATAGTATAAATAAATCTAGTTCATGGAACCTAACCCCGTTTTTATCATTTAAGTGTTTAATTGCGCATCTGACTGTACACTCTAACTAAAACTTCATTGGTGTGCATCAACTTGTGCGCCGTCAGCCCACTATAATGATAGCACAGTCACAGTCAGCACCTAACTTTAATATTGCGTACCGCCAGTTTGTGTCGCCAGGCTGCCTTGTATGTCATAATACAGGGCGCTCGATTGACTCGGGTCCAAATTCAGGCATTACAGTGACCAGCCGTTGGGCTTAAGCCTATGTTCAACCATTACATCTGGCCTGGGTCTGGTATCCGACTCAGCTGTGCGCCGGCCCTATAGACAGTAAGCGCTTCTCCCAGCTGGGCTTAACGATTAAGTCAATCTTTTGAATTACTATACTTGTATTTTGTAACATGTTTATTAGATCACCAACGGAGATCCAATAGATGTATTAACATTATCATCTTTTTCTTGATACTGTTGCATCTTGTGCATGTATGTTACAGGGTGACTGTGTCACTGTGCCACAACAGCTGTGAGGTAAGGCCCAGACGCGGAGGAAAAGCATTCCAGGTAGGTGGTGGCGTCTGGTACTGTACCGTGGCTCCCGAAAGTTATTCGCGTATTTTCCGGAAATAGTTATTCGAGTATTTTCCGGAAATAGTTATTCGCGTATTTTCCGGAAATAGTTATTCGCGCATTTTCCCGAAATAGGTGTCTGGGTATTTGCTCGAAATAGTAATTTGAGTATTTTCCCGAAGTAGTACCTTGAGTGCTTCTCGCCCCGTTTAGCAGTCCAGTTCCGGTTGAGCGTGGAGATCCCGAGTCAGAGCTGGTGGCGCCCTCTCTTTAACAACAATCTATACATCTCGCGTAACACTTGGCCTGGGGCGTACCGGTGTTAACCCCGCCCATCTCCCTGAGCGCATTTCAGCCGAGGCCTTTAGCCTGTTTTATCGATCTCCCAGGGTGAGCGTGCCCCATTTCCCGGATTTGTTTAGTACTCGATACTCGCCTATCAGCGGGTGTCGTAAGGACAATTTAATACCATAACAGGCGGTAAAGATCAAAGGAAACTTGACAACAAACTGCAACATTCAGTCTCATCAACAACGGTTTCAAGGTGTTTTATATTGACTGTTAGTATTGTACAGTAATTTTTGAGGTTAAAACGGTGTTTAAATAGACTGCTGAATTCTGTATCCGGTTAAAAGACACAGTATCCATGTCAATGAAATGCCAAGGACATTAATTATAAAGTGCGCTAAAAAAACCCGTTATCAAGTGGCGTGTCTAACATTAATTTTTGAAAGTCATGTCGTAACTTAGTTTATGGACTTCGTATGTACATAACCTCACTTTGACAACTGACAATTGAAGTGATTCAGCGCGTTGAATTCTGGGTGGAGCGATGTAATAATCACCGACATGCAGTCGTAAGACAAAATCTAGTTCAAAACCCTCTCGATAACTTCATTTTAACGCTCGTTAAATGAAGGGAAGCCAAAAAATGACACCTGGTCCAGTATTTGTAGCAGTATAAACTATGAAATAAAGGAAGAGCTAAAACAAATTGCGATATGTTTGTACCAATTATGGCACAAGCAACCGCCATCAACAAAATTAATTATTGCACATTCTGTAAAAACTGTAGACACACACGCAAAAATATGAAACATCTTTCAACATTGACTTACTTGACGTAGTTCCTGTTACTCCATTTCGGAGCTTCTACGAAACAACGCCACTGAACCTTCTTTTTGGCTAATGTCTCAACTTCAATCCATGATATACCGATTGTTTTTATTTCTGCCTCTATTGTTCTTCTCCAGCTCAGCTTAGATCTCCTCCTTTGCGTCTGCCTTGAGGATCCCAACATAGTGCTTGTTTTTCGAACGCTGAGGGGTCTTCCCTGAGGGTGTGTCCAATCCACCTCTATTTCCTCTTTTTAATTTGATAGTTAATGGACTTCTCCCAGTGCTCGCTGGCACAGCTCTTCATTTGTGATAACGTTAGGCCAAAGGATTTAATTTTTCTTCTAAGACATCTATTAATAAAGGTTTGGAGTATTCCTAGGATGAGGTTAGAGATTCTCCAGGTTTCACTGCCATAAAAGGGAATTGACTTTTGAAAATTTTGAGTTTGGTTGCTACTGTTATTTCTTGCTCTCTCCCTATTGGGTATAGTTGGATAAAGGCTGCATTTGCTTTTCTCACTCTTGTTTTCACATCTTCTTTTGCACCGCTTGTTCCTGTTATTACGCTGCCCAAGTATGTAAATTCTTCAACCCCCTCTAGATGGAATTTCCTAGAATTGTTAAGTGTTAATTCTTAGTGACTTTTGTTTTTTGACAGTTCATTCTTACGCCAAAGGCTCTTCCTTCTTCTTCTATGCTGTTGAGTTTTTGCTGCATTTGATTGTATAATAGGTATGTGACAGATGGCAGATGTCTGCGAAGTCAAGTTCTTCCAGTTGTTCTGTGAATCCCCAGTTAATTCCTCTTCTTCATTTTCATACAACTTGCTTCTTTAGTTCGTCTAAGACCATTAAAAACAAGTGGAGATAAAATGAAGCCTTATTTTTGTTCCTGTCGTTATCTCTGTATTGGTTCTGATATTTAGTTCTCATGTACAACGTGACTTGTTTATCCCTCGTAGCTTTGCTTGATGAGATTTACAGTTTTCTCAATCTTACTAGGTCAAACACATTTTCAAAGTCCACAAATAGTAAGTAAAAATTAGTTACGTATTGTCAGCACTGTTCTATTATAATGCGGAAACCCTGACCGTTCTTTCCATAGATGTCCGATTCTATTTACTATAATCCTAGATAGTATTTAATCTTACTTCTAGTCGTGTTGGCAGTTCTATCATTATTCTTTTTATTAGTGCCTCTTGTGGTTCTTCATTGTTTTGCATTTCTGCATCTGGCTTATCAGGGTGGTCTAGAAATTCTTGAAAATATTCTCTCCACCGTGTAATTTGGTAATCTTTATTTGTCACTAGTCAACTTTTTGCAATTTTCTTCTGGGATAGCTCGTTGTGTTATATGCTTCTTTCATGTTTCCTTCGTCTGCTGCAGCTTCTATTCTTTCGGCTAATTCACTGATCCACCTTCTTCTATAGGTTTGTTCGTTTTTGGTTCTTAAATTCGGTGTCTTTCTTCATTTGCGCATGCGATCATTTTTGCTTTTATATTCCTTCTCTCTTCAATTGTTTTGACGTCCTTTTTGTAATCCAACTTTTTCTTGTTGTTTTGAACCCTAGAACTTGTTCGGCTGTCCTATTACACATATTCCTTATTTTGTCCCAATGCCTTCCGTTTGATCTTCAGCGAGGTCACCTAGTTTTTGCTATCGATATCTTAATTGTATCTGGAACTCTTTCTTTATCGTTTTGTCTTTCAGCTTCTTTAGTTCATAATCTTTGCTTTGGTGTCCAAATCTGCTTGTTGCTGCCACTATTTTTATCCTAACCTTTACTACCATCAAATAGTGGTCACTGTATGTCTGCCCCTCTTTTGTTTTTTATATCTAATAGTGAGCTCCTCCATCGTCATTGTATAGCGAAATGGTCAATTTGATTAGATATCTTCTGGTTTTGGTGCAGCCACGATGCTTTATGTGACTTTATGAGGAAAAATCGTCCCCCGTCACCATCTCGTTTGCAGCATATCAGTCTATAAAGAGTTCACTGTTTTTGTTCTTTTTGCCAAGCTCGGTATTTGTCATTACTTGCTTGAGACCTGTATTATCATGACCTACTTTTGTGTTCAAGTCTCTTGGTACTAGGATGTCTTTTTTCTTTATTATATTGACAGGGTCTTGGAGCTGCATATATTGCTTCTATTTTATATCTGTTGTTAGCTAATTAATACTTAATTTCTGGGCGATCTTTCAAAGAAAATACAATCAGGTACACTTAGGTGCAAAAGCCAACCGCCAGCTCAGAGATAGGAGGCGTGTAGCTCTTTAAGAAATTAAACGGTAGAACACAAAAATTAAATGCCCAGTGCGCCAACAAATTTTTATAATAACGGCGAATGCACCCCAGTGTTCTAACGAGAATTTGTAAACTCAATACGTAACATAAAATTCCACTTCCTGAAAGATAGCTCCAAATACAGTAAATAACCGTAACTAAACTCAACCCAGTTTACTGGCATAAATATAATTCCAGGAAAATATCACAGTAAAAAGCATATAAATAATCAATAATTTGCATAAATCAGAATCGCATGGTTACTCTAATTTAATCAATTACATACAATTAAGTACTTACAGTTTTACAATACAGTACCAGTACGGCAATATTACAAATTGCACATATTAAAATGCTTCTAGGGCTCGGTCTCGAAAGAAAACACAAACGCGGGTACATAGCGTTTGGCCAAATAAACTCGTGCGGCCGGAGTTGGTGTCTTGGCGCAATCGGTACCGCGACGATGATGATTGGAATGCCAAACCAGGAGAGAAAAACCCCCGTAACGGGTCCTTACTTGTGCTCTCATAAGGCACCGACAACAAGAGGGAAGCGGCCCCACAAAGTCCAACAAACATCGGCTCGCAACCGTCTGCAGCGGTCGCCGTGGACACGAAGAACAATCGAATGTAGTGCCTGCTTTGGAGCGGCGTTTTGGCCCAAAATTTACTTAACTCTAGCGATCGAAACTGGGATGACACGTGGTCGCAATAAAAATCCGCACAAGGCGTAGGAATAAACTTACTTCTAGTGAGCTCGGGGCATCAAAGACATGAAAACGTGAAGGCTTGTATTTCACCAATACACAAAACTAATCATAGCCTTAATAAACATCCCCAAAAGCTCTAAAAAGCTAAACCACCATGCCTGCTTGAAGGCTGGAAGCGGAAAAGAACACGCCCGAAGACCACAATCTGAGCCTAAGATAAAAGCTCATCGAGGTTATCGTGGCCAGCGCGATCCAAGTCGCGCGGAGCACGCGGGAAGTACCATTCAAATTCTAATTTGAAAGGCGGCGTAATTGAAACGTAACACATATTAAGAGTTATGACAACATTTATACTTTCATACTTGCATTTAATGATTACTGCGAGTCTATTAGTTCATAGTTTTTTTTTTGGACTAACTTACCGTGCGCCAAAAAATACTTCATGAGTATCAAGTAAATACCGGGGATCAGTTGGTGGGAAGGGCTAAATATGGATCGGCACAACTCGAGAGCTCGAAGTGCATCCTCGACGTTTTGCTTCTCTTCAACTGAAAGTAGCTCGCAACTAAAGCTGTCCAATCGGAGTTTTTATATACTTACATATATTTACGTAACCTGCGATCAATTCCTCCTTGATAAATACCTCATATGGGAGCCTAAACTGCTGGTGACAGTTCCAGCATGTGCACTTGTTAAAGCCAGACGTGACAGTAGCGGAGCCCCTACACTTGATGCAGGAGTATGAATCAGCAATTTCCTGGAAGTTTTATTAATTTTCTCAGTTATAGCTTGAAGTGACAAGTTCTTTTTTAATATTACACATACAAAGAGTTTCTAAGAAAATTAGTTTTGATAACTTTAGAGCTGAAACAGTAATTCAAAATTTGTATGTGGGGTGTGAAGCGGCAGGAGTGGTTATACAGTTTATGGTGAAATAAACAAGTAATACAACCTAAAGCTAAGTGAACAGGTAAATAAAAATTACAAGAAGAACCAAAAGACACAAACTCTACAAAACAAAAAAACTATGATACCGTTGGTGCAAAGACAAATAATATATAATACTCTTATAACGTGTTAGATGAATTTCAAATTTGCAGCGTATGTTCCGTTACACGTTTTCGATCAATCGCTCTCATAAATTACTCAAACTGACAAGCACATAGGTGTACAGCTTGCAGCTGTAGTTCATTCCATTCCCATAACAACCAGCTGTTGCCTCATAAATCAGTCAAGAGGCAGTCAAGTTATTTCATTGAGCAGATGTCAATCAAAACGCTCGTTAGGCCATTAAAAAGATCGTAAGATTGATATATGAGCATGAAACTAACACCTGTTCAGCAGTAAATTCCTTCTCGCACAAATCAGTCAGTCTATCTCCCCAGTAGCGCCTCAGCCATCCCACTGCCGAATTAATCGCATGCTCCATTTTAAGCCAATAGTTGCAAACATCTGATTGTCTCCCGGCCACAACGCTTTCAGATCTTTTAAAAAGGGTCTTGCTTTTTCGGCCAAAGATAGTTCCTTCAGTTGCCGCATCGAAGCAAGCCGCTTAGCTTGGTGCCAAGTTCTGTGCGTGTTTTGACGACGGTTCTAATTTCCTGAGATATATTCTCAATCCGCTCTGCGGGATTTAATTTACGGAACCGGATCGATTTGAGTCATTTAACCAGAAGTGCTTACTGGATTTTCATCTCGTTATATCAGCACCCCGGAATTTTCCTGCACAAGGAACCAGACAGGAAGACCAAGTTCTCGCACAGTAGCATCATTTACATTCCATGATCGAGTTTTTCTCCCGGATTCACTGCAGCAACTCGTCCAAGCACGATTCTGGAGGGACATCAAGCAACTCAAGCCGCAGCAAGGATTATAGAAAGTACTGTGTAAAATTTATATTAATGTAGATGCCAATTATTTTCGCTAAGTGAAATAGTGTCGCGGAAGCAAATTAAGTGACGCAAGTTTAAAAGACCTTATATAGCGCTCAGATAACAATAAAATAGTCAGTATCATTTCACAAATTCATAATCCTGTAAATAGTTTAATTGAGATTACCGAATGAACATATTTAGCAGTTTGTAAAACACCATGATGTCATGTAGGACTCAGAACTCAAGTAATTAGAATCAGATGTGATCATTGTACATAATAATTTCGTGTTTGATTAAATTTTAATTATTCTATTTTCTTGGATTTGACGGTTGTTGCATGCGTTCTTTCCTGTATTTAGGTGTAAAAGATTCTAGCTGTAGGACATCACTTAAGGTAAGTTCCATCCGGAACAGCCCAAGGAAGGAAGTCGCTGCAGCAGTATCAACACACCTACGGCTGATTTTCTCTTTCCACTTTTAAGAAATCACTTAGTATTATTATTCGAAAAGTGGTGGCGCTCAGGCATTTCACCCCTAAGTTATCGAGCCCTGCCCGGTGTAAAGCACAGTCCCGAAATAACCTACGCCCTCGTGACTAGCTGCAGGCAAACTTTTTTTTATTACAACCATTCTAGGAGGGCTGGGCTTGTAATCACCCAATATTGTTGTAATCCCGTTCTATAGTGTAATAAACGATGCAACATTAGCTGTTTTTGTTTGACAATACATTCAACCATAGGCTGTCACAAGATTTTGAGCAAAAAGTAAAATACCAAAAGTGCTCTAGATTTAAATTAATTTATGGACGAAGTTGATTTCTTACAAAAAAAATGCCTATTAATTATTATTGTTATTAGCTTGTAACTATCTCGGTTGACGGGCCTGAAAGGCCTCCTTCATCCTATTCAATCTTTCTTTGTCTGCAGCTATGTCCAACCATTTGTTTCAGGCCACTGCTTCTAGTCCTTTTAACGTATTTTTGACCGACCCTTTTTTCTAATTTGGTAAGACGGCGGTGTCCATTGTGTAGTGCTTTTGGCCCATCTATCGTTCATTCTTGACGTCACTTCAAACTTTTGCACTTGTAAATGACTTGTTCTGGTAAGAAGTGTCACTGTTGTTTTAATGCCCAGGTTTGTGCTCCATAAGTTAGGTTGGGAATTACACATTGTTAAACACTCGCTTTTTATTCTTGTTGACAGGTTTCCTTTCAGGATATTTTCAGGGCTCAAAATTTTGCCATGTCTGAGTAATTCTTATTTGCATTTCTATGTTGTCCTTGTTTTCAAAAGATATCAGTTTGCCCAAGTATATGGCTTCCTGTGTATCTCATTTCTTGATTGCCGGTTGCATACCTGTTTTTGCAGCTGTCGATGCACATGCTTGTTTTGTTCCCGTTCATTTTTAGGCCGAATTGTTTGCATTCCTTGTTTAGTGTTCGTAGCATTTTGTTCAGTTTGTACCAACTTTTCAGATGGTACTTCATGATTGGAAAAAAGCTTTCGACGACGATCAATACGTGTTGGTGTTATTTTTAGATTTCAATAGGGCATTCGAAACAATTGATAGAAGTAGAATGTTGAGAAAACGAGAGAAGTATGGTGTGAAAGGAGTAGTGCTGGAATGGTTCACAAACTATTTGATAAACAGGACTCAAGAGGTCAAATGTGGTAAAAGTGTATCATCAGAAAGGCTTATCAACATTGGTGCGCGGCATGACTTGTTATTGGTGTTTATAGAATGTAAATTGCATATATTTGCAGATGATACAGTGATATATTTAGTAGGTAGTGATATTATAAAATTAGTAGACTCGGAAATGCTTAGGATCTGCAACTGGTTTACAGTTTCATTTACTGATGATTTTATTATATTTAGAAAAGATAGAAACTTTGTAAGAAATAAAACAAAAGGGGGTGAAGTCTTGTTTGCAGTTAAAAATTTGATTTTTAATTTTTAAGCACTTTTCAAAATTTTTCAAAAATTAGAAATTCTACAAAACCGGTACAAAATAGAGAGTTAGTTGAAGAGACAAATTTTCTCTAAAATTTTAATCTGAATTCAAAAATGTAATAATATACCGGGTGTTCTATTTAAAATACGAGTTAATAAAAAAAAATAGGAAAAAAAACAAAAGAAACCCATTTTAGAAGTATTCATCTGAAAAATCAACCTACCTCACGTCAATACACATTGAAAATGTAATAAAAATGTAAAGTTTGAATTAAATCGTTAGGGCCGTTTTTGAAAAAATCGAAAAAAAACTGAAAAAATCATAAGAGAGTAAACACCTACTTCTGGTTATGAGATTTTCTTCAAAAGCTTGCTGTCTCATCTACATAGTACACAAAACTTGTATATGAAGTTTCACCGTCATACCTCTTTTCGTTTTTGAGATATTCTGTTCACAGACAGACCAATGAACAAAAGTATGTTTTTTGGGGTCAGGGGACTCTGAAACGTGAAGATCTGTTGAAAACTCAATTTCGAATTTTTGGAGTGAATCCAATACTTCCTTTATCGTAAAAGGAAGTAAAAACCAATGAAATGAGCAAAATAAATCTAGTTACCGATGGATAAAACAAAAAAGTTTAGTTACATGTCAGAGTTAAACAATTTGTAAATGTCGTTTGCTTTTTCTAAATTAGAATTTACCTTTAGCAAACTATTTTATTAATAAAAATGGTACATTTAAGCAAGACACAGATAATTGAATTTATTATTATTTATTATTGTATTTTTCAATTGTTTTTTAAATTTCAATAAAAACGAATGTGCCGTCAATGACTTTCCGTTCAAATGTAGGTAACTAGATTTATTTTGCTCATTTAATTGGTTTTTAATATTTAAACTTTAAGACCATTTTTCTAGATTTTTTTCAGATGTAAAATATTGAAAATTTTAATCATTGAAAACAACATAATAAGTACTAGGGGGAAAAGTGGATACATTACACTAGGGGGTACATTCATCTTTCTTAAAAACGGAGCTAATTATTTGAAAATGCCACTTAATTTTAGTTACTGAATGTTGGTGATGACATGCTTCATCAGTGTGAAGTAAGTGGCATGGTGACGCAAGTTTTGGTTGTTCACAACAATAGTTTATTTAAACGATTAAAGGTAAGATTTTGAGCTGTACATATTTCACTGAAATTTTCGTTTTTGTGTACCTGTCAATGCTACAAAAATAATTTGCTGTAGTTTTGTAGTGTTTGTAAAGGCAGTGTAAATATTAAACATAACCTCAAACTTTGTAGTTTTCATTGTGTGTAGTAAAATATAAAATCTTACGATAGGGGTTACTTTCGGCTATAGTAGATAGGGTACATTCGGCCAACAGCCGAAACTACCCCAGATGCAAAAAACGTTGTAATGAAATTATTGTGTGTTTACAAACTACAATTTAATAACAAATTTTAATTAATGCATTATACTATCTTACTACTACTTATTACAGATTAGTGATGCAACCAAAAAAAAAACCGTTCGTTTTTTTTAAAAACCTGTTTTTTTTGTAAAAAAAACAAGCGGTCTGGTTTTTTGTTTAAATGCGTTTTTTTTCAAAATTAAAGAGTGGTGAATAACAACAAGTAATTTCTTTGGAAAAACAAAAAACAGATATTTTTAAATAAAAATAATACATTTCGTAGGTAAAGTGAATTATAGAATTTATAATAACAAAAAAAAGCACATATTTCTAAAGAAAAATAGAAAAATAGCCAAAGTGGATATACAGGGTGTTAGGAAAGTCGACGGAAAAATTTCTATGGGTGAATCCTTGGCCCAAAATATGATGATTTAACTCAACTTACCTATATACAAAGTTGCTTAGTTTAGCCGCTAGAGGGCTTTACAGATGATTAGCTTTTTTTCATTTTTTTCAAATAAGTCGAAAAATCTTTGATGGATTTTATTCATTTTTTAGCCATGTGTTTTTACCAGTAAACTTAAGCTTTTTGTGGAATAAACGCTAATTTCGAAAATTACAGGGTGTTTAAAAACTTTGTCACAATTAATTATCCATCCATATTTTTTAACCCCCTGTATAATCACTACCAATGTTTTTTTGTGGATAGCTACTTTGATTTATAAGCTATTTCCTCTCTTAAAAAATTTTAGTTGGGTAAACGGTTTAGCCACAAAAAAATATTTTCTAAATCCCTACAAGCCTGAATCAGTAATTTTAAGGCTGAAAACACACGAAGCGGTTCACGCCGAGTCGGCGGCCGATTCGGCCCATAATTCTTATGTATAAAAAGCGCTCGACGTACGCGCTACATGACGCAGCGTGTGTTTTGTCCGCTTTAAATACATGGAGTCGGCAGTCGACTCGGCCGCCGACTCGGCGTGAACCGCTTCATGTGTTTTCAGCCTAACTTAACACTAGGCTTGAAGGGATTTAGAAAATATTTTTTTGTGCTATCTCATAATTGTGTGGGGAAACACAACCAACATTGCAATAAAACCACTACAAATCATACAAAATAGGGCAGTTCGTAATACTTTCGATCTGTCACTACAAAGTCACAGAGTAGATATGTACACGAATAACAATATTTTACCAATAAAGATTATAAGAGATATGGAAATTTTACTTTTCACTCACAGGGTAATAAAAACGCAAAGTATATCTACTATAATTCTAACCACAAACAACCAGATGCATACTCACGATACAAGAAGAAGGAACAATTTGCATACAGAAGCAATACGAACAACAAATTATGGAAGTAATTCCCTAAAGCACAAAATGATATCGCTATATAATGGACTACCAGAGTATATAAAAACAGAAAACAATCTGCGAAAATTTAAAAAGGAAATTAGAGTCATACTCAAGAATGACATACAAGAACATTTCATTTAAAGTAAAGCTGTAGTAGAAAGTTTCGTCTTTCTTCATTAGTACCTACTACTCTAGCGATATTATTTACATGTACATTCTATACACCTAATTAGTAGTTACCTAAAATCTAGTTATTTTTTTAGTTATAATTTAGTTATAATTTAATCTAGTTATATTTTTCTTAGTTATAATAAAATCATTATCACACTTCAAATATTATAATCCAATAATGAGCTTTAGCTCTTGGATATGTAAGTATGAAATAAATAAATAAAATAAATAAATAAATAAATAAATAAACCGTTTACCCAACTAAAATTTTTTAAGAGAGTGAATAGCTTCTAAATTAATGTAACTATCCAGAAAAAAAATTGGTAGTGATTATACAGGGGGTTAAAACATTTAAAAAAGCTAGTCGTTTTAAATAATTGGGGACCTGCGTTCGAAGGAATAATGGGTAGAGTGCTTGCCATATCTCAGCGACCCTGCGCAGTGATCGAAATTCTGTAAATTCATCATAAGCAAGGCTACAGAACAATCTGAAAATATCGTTGCGATTTTGCTGCGTTTGATATCGTTTGCTATTTTCGTACTTATAAGTTAGTTTTAGCGTTCTTTATCTACTTATATTTTCGTTTATTATAAAAAACAGTTTTATCAAAGAAACACGAAATATTGACACAACCTATTTTAAATTTCGCGCCTGCAAGCTAGACTGATGTTTTTAGGTCGTACTGAAAACACCATTTGGGCGTCTCGCTCTACAGTCTTCTCCTTTGCTCCACTGCGCATTTGTGGTCGCTGAGATATGGCAAGACCTCTAATAATGCGGCTGTCTAATACGTGATGCTCAACACATCACCACGTGTCATGAATTTGACACGTGACAGCCGGGTGTGAGAGCGAGGATACGGAAGCTCTGACCTTCCGCCTTGCAGGCCAAGCTCCTTCATGGGGTGTTAGGGCCTCATTATTATTATTATTAATAATTTTTAAAGCCCTCTAGCGGCTAAACTAAGCAACTTTGTATATAGGTAAGTTGAGTTAAATCATCATATTTTGGGCCAAGGATTCACCCCTACAAATTTTTCCGTCGACTTTCGTAACACCCTGTAGAAATTATTATAATGCAGAAATTACTCGCTAACAGCCATGGCTGACTCCTCAACTGACTCGGAGTCAGTATCCATGCAGTTTACGTCGCCCATGTCACTGTCTGATGACTCTGATGAATCACTAACGTAACTTGATTCGTCGATCAGGTCGACAGTTTCAGAACTGGGTCCAGCTTAAAGCAACAATAGGGGTGGGTACCTACCAAAACGTGCCGCCAATTACAAAAATGAATAAAAAACATTAAGAAAACGTTTTTTTTCTGTTTTTTTTCTAGGTTTTTTATTCGATTTTTAAAAAACGCGTTTTTTTTACATCAGTATTACAGATGCCCCGAAAACATGTTAGAAAAACAAATGGAATGGACATAAGCGAGAAGAACATGAGATATGTGATAAGGGACTACTTAAAAAAAACACTTAGCTTTTATGCAGCCGCTAGAGCATATAATCTGAAACGAAGTACAATACAATCGCGAATCAGAGATAATAAATATTGTTATTATGTTGTCAAAGTTTTGAGCAATTTGGAAAATGGAAAATATAGAGTAAAGTGTTTGAGAAGACAAAACAGAGGGTCCTGGACATTTGTTTTTCCGTTAGTAGATGTCAATGAAGTAAGCAAAAGTGCAATAGTTGCTATTTTGTCAACAAATATCAAAACTACAACTGCCAGACGAGCCTCTATCTATTCGTTTCATTACAATTTTGAAAGTTTTGATGCGTGCTACATTTCAAGTGTATTATTATTTTTGTTGTTTTATATGTATTCTTTATTTGTATTTAGTGTTAAGACTGTTAAGAGATTCAGTTTAAACCACATTTTAAATCTATTTTTGTATAGTCGAATGTACCGCATCCTCTAGCTGAATTTACGCCACTGGTGGGGTAGATTCAGATATTTGCAAGAGTTAATAAAAAGTGTTTCAACATTTTTAATTATTAATTTATGAACATTCTGTTATATAATAAACAGGCACAAAGTATCAACCTAAAAAGCTACTAAAGCAAATTCAATTATATATAATAATTACATGAGCTGTTTAAATAAATATCACAAGTACCTACTTTTCCCCTACAAAAATCAATAAAAAATACAGGTCGTCATTTTAAAAAAAGTCGAAGACGTCATAACTTTTAAAACAAATGACGTAGCAACATAAAGGTGGTTGTGATGTATGTTCCATAATTAAAATCGCTATACCCCTTCACGATTTTTTCATAAAAGTAAATATTAACATTTATCCATTACTGTATTTCCACACTGTATATCTCCATATCTCCACGGATTTCTGCCAAAACGTTCCACAATCACTACCCTTCTGATACTGCTTTATTTAATGCTAACCCCCTATCAATCAAATTATAATTACTGCTAATCATATCTTGTGCATTTATTAGTGTATAACAATTACTTTAACATTGCAATAAACAAAATATCAATTCTGGGCATCTTTGATTCTTTATTGCATGTTCGTCTTAGTTATGCAAGCAGAATTGCTGTAAGCATTAAACCATCACAATATATACATGTAAGGACAAACTTAAAAGTGGTTAAGATAAGGGAATGGGCGCAAAATAGCTATTGGGAAAAACAAGAATAAACGAAGGTACCGCAGTACACCCAAAAGTATTTCAGAGACAAGATGTAATAAGTAAGTAAAAGTGGATTACAGGGGTACAACTTACTTTATCCATAGAATTCACACAAAGAAATGCTGAATAAATATACAATTTGAATTTAATTGGAAATTGAGAACCTAGAATGTTAAGAGGCATATCAAGAAAGTAAATAGAACTCTTTCAAGTACTTGCACCTGTTTCGGGTTACAAAGTTGGAACGAGCCTTTTTGAGCTTGCGTAGCAACCATTGTGTTAGGTGTGTGTCTTCTTGATGTGTTGACCTTGTTACTCCATTTCTTAGGTCTGTGGTTCCGAGTAGAGCACAGTTAATTTGGTGCCCAACTGTTAATGGTCCACCGAACTTGATACCGATCGCCAAGGCTGTGGAAAAACTCCGCCCACCGTGGGATTCAGAGGACTTGCTTAATGCAAGCCCAATGCTCTACCAACTGCGCTACACGGCTTCTTTAAAATGGCAGTATACGAAACGAAAATAATTTCTACGAGGCAGACCAAGAGAAAAATGACAACAGACGTATGGGTGATTTAAGTATCCTTTAAAAGTTGGATTATTTGGAACAGCATTATAGTGGACAAGAATCTGAATTTCCAACGAATATCAAACCGATTATGTAGTGTGCGATTTGAGAGGCAAATTAAGAAACAATAAATGTACATGCATATTTTACTTATACTTACAATATCCATTAGTGGGTCAGTACACCCTTGACACTTGCACCTGAAATGCAAACATTCATTCAGAAGGTCTTGTCGCACCTGTTTCGGCGCATCTGAGTAAGTCATATCCATATAAGACATATACAGTTGTTCATTTACTTTGATATCCTTCAGTGCCTTTACTACAAATACTACAATCGTATCATTCACAAAGCTGCAACAAAAAAATTATGATGCAGGTACACCACAACCAACAGCCAATCAAAAATTAACTAATAATAGGCTCACTAATAGGCAATATTTGGAATGCACGAGTGACTCATCATCGCCACCGAAGGAAGAATCGTGCTAAAAATCTCCTTTGTACAATCACCATCGATTTCCAGTTCTTTTATTACTACCTCGTTGCAGCGGATTTGAGCAAAATACCTGATCAGTAAGCCGCCTAATTTGTTTGTCAATTCAGCATCATTCTTGTTGGCAAAATGGGGCAGACTTTTCATCCATTCAATGAAGTTAGTTGCTTTGATTAAATAAAACACCAAAATTGCTGCGTGCTAAAAACAAAATGCGAGTCAAGAGTTAAAACAAAGCTAAACAGTTATATAGGCTGGCAATTTGGCGTGTTTTAAAATTATTGAAAAGTTATAAAGAAGCAGGGGCAACAATTTAACATAAGGGGACGGATAGGATACAAGACATATACCAAAACCGGTATATATTTGTTAGATTTAAATCATTTGTTGTTATACAAGGGCAACACTGAACATTTGGGAATCAGGTAATACTAAACATACAATATGAACACAAATTTGACATTCTATAAACCTAGTGACTTGACAATGTGTCGATTGATTGGTTTCTGGTTTTAGTGACGAAGCATGTAATGGTACTTTTAAACAGCCGTTTACTCTACTGTACTATTAATTTATATTGCCGTGGGTTTGCTAGCTTAATCAGTCGGAAAGATATAAGACTCTATTAACATCGTCAGTGCGGCTAAGGGTAAGCTAATATTGTTTTGGAGTTGCTTGTTGTCACCTGGAATGCTGAAATGATGCATGGAAACACTGCCAGCAATAAAAACCCAACAGTTTACATAAAAAGATATATAATCTGTAAGAAAAACACAAATACAACAATTTATTACTGGTTTCAAGAACCCAAAAACCAGAAGAAACACTGTAAAAAAGAAATACTGGGATATGATTCTAATACCCATCACTATATAACAGAACACATATTTTTACTTACCGAAGCAAAGGTCAGTAGTTTTTTCTTTTTGATATCATGGAAATGTGTGCAAAGTTTATGAACATAAGGATAATTATCGTCTCCATTGCCATAGTTTTTTAGATCTACATCTACATTTCCACCAATAGTGGGGAACCCTGTGTGTGCCCCTTTAAAAACAAGCCGCAAGGGCAAGTGAGCGGTGTCTAGCACTGCAAACAAGCCAGCTTGTATTGCAAAGCACTCCCACTGGTGGAACTCCATCCAGGCATCATCTCGGCACTTTTCTGTGCAATACAAGTGTTTGACGCACTTTTTGCATCTGCAAATGGGGAAAATATTAAAGCAAAAATGCATTTTTAAAAAATATGAGC
The DNA here is from genome assembly GCA_940337035.1 of Agriotes lineatus. Classification (NCBI taxonomy): domain Eukaryota; kingdom Metazoa; phylum Arthropoda; class Insecta; order Coleoptera; family Elateridae; genus Agriotes; species Agriotes lineatus. Next base: position 47,563 of record CALNHX010008621.1, read on the forward strand.
TTACGGAACACAGCCGTTGAGTGCCTGCAAGCAGTATTGGCAATACTTCTTGGTAACCATTTTGCTGTCGTTATATGCTGGGCAAAATGCATATATTTTTTCTACAAATAGAGCCTCTCCCTGGGCAATGGGTTCATTTGCAACAACGTGACGCCCGAAGCTTTTGTTGTGCCTGAAAGGAGAGTCAATTAACTGTTGGCAGTGCTTGTTGGATACTAACTCACTTCAATGAAATTGAAGCTGACGCATTGAGGAAGGTCGGATTTGGGTTCAAAGCTGGTAATAAATTTAGCTGGACTTCCGGTTTTGGGTTATCAACTTTGACTACCATTAACTTTTCAATTTTCTGAGAGTATGTTGCTATAACACAAAAATGATTGAAAAAATGCATTACGTTTTAAAAAAATTGCAATTGTGGCTTTGTGCAAAATATTTATTAATTAAGAATAAAGAAAGTTTATTAGAAGAGATCAGAAGAATAATATGAAAGAGAAGAAAAAAATGACAAAACTGGTTTGATGAGTATGGCAAGATTACGGAGATACAAAGAGAGAGAGAGAAGCTTCAAAAGATTACATACTCGTCTCTTACATGTGTATGACCGCCTTGAGAGAATCGCTTCTATCGAATCTTTGGCTAATCTGAAAAATGAAGCAGTGAATCAATGCCTTCAATTACTTGACGATCTTGAAAGCAAGGTTGAAAATCAACGAGATCAAGATTTAATTTCATTAGACGAACCTGATGCTGCTACCTCTCTACCTCGAGCTCCCGATACTTATCACGATTATCAGGAACAACCATCTCCACCAGACGTTGAACCTAGGCGTAGCTCCAACGTAAACTTCAACCTCAATGCCTCACAGCGAAGATCTTCACTTTTTCATGGCACTGGTATGGTTACATCGAGTCGTGCATCCTCTGAACATAATTTTATTCCTGTCAATAAATGGAAGATACAATATGATGGTGAAAGTGGCGTATCAAGCTTCTTGGAACGTATTGAAGAACTCCGAGTGGCTAGAGGAGTACCTAAAGAGCATCTGTTTACTGCAGCCGTAGAACTTTTTACTGGCAACGCCTTAATCTGGTACCGATCTATTCGTGATACCATCCGTAGTTGGGATGACCTGACCGAAGCTCTTCGAGAAACCTTCTTGCCGTGTGACTACGAAGCAACTTTATGGAATGAGATAAGACACCGTACCCAGGGTGTTGATGAGCCAGTGTCCGTCTACATCGCGGTCATGGAAAATCTTTTCCGACGCCTACCTTCAGTGCCGTTGAAAACCACACGTCTCACTTTGATAAGGAGAAACCTGCAACCTTATCTTCAATCTCAACTCGTCTTACAAGTTGTAATCACTATCTCAGATCACACTCGTACATGCAAGATAATCGAAGACACTCAAGTACGAACCTCACGCTTTCGGAATCCTCCAACTAATGGAAAGAATTCGTTGGAACCAGACTTTAGCGTACCGTCGATCTCATTCGAAATTTAATATAGCCTCTGTGGAAAATTCAGCTACTGTTTCCACTCCTTTAGCTTGTGTCGGTCCGACTCACATTGATGCTGTTAAATCTATGGTTTGCTGGAATTGCAATCAACCCAACCATCGATTTGTTGATTGCCCTCAGCCCAAAAGAAAACGCCGTCCAGCGTCGCTAAGACGCCGATTAGCACGCTGCAAGCACAACAAGGCCAACAAACCGATTGTTGATCCGAATAAAAAGTCTGAAAGTTCTAATTTCAAACATCAAGCCGTACTCGACTTTATACTTAGTCATGCTGATAAAGATCAAAGACCCTACCTTAAGGTTTCTATCTTTGGAAATGCCATTCTAGGCCTTTTAGATTCCGGAGCTTCTCGAACTCTTTTAGGTAAACAAGGTTGGGAGATGCTACAGGACTATTGCCGTCTCGACACTAAACGCCTTTCTTCTTGTGTAGTTGCCAATGGTGACGAATGCCTTAGTATAGGTACTGCTATCATTCCTATAACTCTCCGAGATAGAATTTGTGTCATGGACGTTTTAGTTGTCCCTTCGTTACCTCATTCACTTATCTTAGGTATTGATTTCTGGCGCAAGATGAACATTATACCTAACCTTCGCTGCGATGAATGGAGTTTTGCCGTAGACAACCCTAACATATCTGTCGATGCCATTCAATCTGTTGAACATCTTTCGAGTGAACAGAGCCTTCAGCTGCAAGAGTTTATTGGTAGTACTTTCAAGGCTGTGGGTGATAAAATTGGTTGTACTCACCTGGTCCAACACGAGATTAAAACGCAGTCGCCTCCTATAAAACAGCGTTACTACCTCATTTCTCCGGCCCTTCAACAGCATGTCGATAAGGAGTTAGACAGAATGCTTCAAGATGGCATTGTGGAACGTTCTACCTCTGCTTGGTCGTCTCCGATCCTCATGGTTAAAAAGCGCGATAATACCTATAGGTTCTGTGTTGATTATCGCAAGTTGAATAAGGTTAGTCAGCCTGACGCTTACCCTCTTCCTTATATTAGTAGCACCCTCGACAAACTTAGAGACGCACGTTATCTTACAACCTTAGATATCAAATCCGCTTATTGGCAGATACCTGTCGCCGAGTCCTCTCGGGAATATACTGCCTTTACAGTGCCTAACCGAGGCTTGTTTCAATTTTGTCGCCTACCTTTCGGCCTTCATACGGCCGCGGCCACTTGGCAACGGTTGATAGACCGTGTGATAGGGGCTGACCTAGAACCTTTTGTCTTCACCTATCTCGACGACGTAATCATTTGTACGCAGACTTTTGAGCAACATTTAGACGTCTTACGAGAAGTCGTTAAACGCCTTTCCGATGCTGGCTTAACCTTAAGCAAAGAGAAATGTCATTTCTGTAAACCTGAACTTCGCTACCTTGGTTACGTAGTTAACTCCAGAGGTCTGTTAGTTGACCCCGATAAAGTTCGGGAAATTATTGAAATACCCACTCCAATTTGTGTTTCCGAGATCCGCCGCATAGTGGGCATGGCATCGTGGTACCGACGCTTCGTACCAAATTTCTCTACATTGCTAGCGCCTTTAACCTCGTTGCTTCGAAAGAACGCCAAATTTAATTGGACCCCAGACTGTGAAAACGCATTTCGCTCAATTAAGGAACATTTAGTCTCTGCACCTATACTTGCGTGCCCTAATTTCAGTTTACCATTCTCGATTCAAACAGACGCCTCCGCTTATGGTCTTGGTGCCGTTCTTACCCAAAACCAAGAAGATGGTGAGAATGTCATATGTTACATCAGCCGCTCCTTAACCAAAAATGAGAGGAACTTCAGCACCACAGAACGCGAATGCCTGGCAGTTCTTTTCGCGATTGAAAAACTTCGACCATACATCGAGGGAACGAAGTTCACGGTGATTACGGACCATTACAGCTTAAAATGGCTGAACAACATCAAAGATCCTACCGGCCGAATTGCTCGTTGGGCAGTGCGTCTGCAACAATACGACTTTGACATCATTCACCGTAAGGGTAAAGACATGTAGTACCTGATACGTTGTCTCGCGCTGTGCCCGTAGTTGAGGCTATATAGACCCAACCCATTGTAAGCGAAGCCGTTAAAGACCGTTGGTACATTCGCATGCGGACTAATGTGCAAAATAATCCTCGTCGCTTTCCCTTGTGGCGCCTTGAAGGGGACAAGCTTTATAAGCATGTCAACATCACTTATTCGGATTTACGGGAAGACCATGAAGAATGGAGATTGGTAGTTCCGAAGGAAAGGCGTAAGGACCTGATTCGCCAAAATCACGATCTGCCCACCGCTGGACACGCTGGTGTTTCTAAAACTTTGAATCGTATAGCACAACATTACTACTGGCCTAAAATGCGCGCTGACGTCGCCGCTTACGTACGCCGCTGTAACACTTGTGGAAGAACCAAGCCTAAACAACGACCTTCTGTCGGTTTCATGGGTGGTCATTCTATTATAAACAAACCATGGGAAGTCATTTGCACTGACATTGTTGGTCCCTTACCTCGATCCAAGAAAGGCTATGCCTATATACTTGTCGTCGCTGATTGCTTTAGCAAGTTTCCTCTATTCTTTCCATTACGCTCAGCTACCGCTTCTAACAGAGTCCAGCATCTTGAAGATGTGTTCCTCGTGTACGGTGCACCTCGTCGAATAATCTGCGACAATGGTGTGCAATTACGCAGTCGTGAGTTTACTACCCTCATGAACACCTACAATTGTAAAATGTCGTTTACTGCTTACTACCATCCACAAGCAAACCCTACCGAACGTATAAATCGTGTCCTGAAGACTATGTTGACAGCTTACGTTCAAGATAACCAACGTGAATGGGACAAGTATTTACCTCATGTGGCGTATGCCATCAGAAGTGCTAAACACGAAGTAACTGAACAAAGTCCATACTTCATCAACTTTGGTCGAGAGATTATTCTTAGACGACCTGGAGAAGCTGATGATCAGAATGCGAATGCCGAGCCAGAATTACGATTCGATCGCACCAATAATAATAACCATCGCTCTGAAGCAGTCCAACGCTTGTATGCTGATGTACGTCGCCGCCTGGATAAAGCGTATCAGAAATCGAAGACACATTATGATCTTAGGCGGCGCCCTGTTGAATATCAGGTGAATCAATCTGTCTGGCGCAAAAACTATCTCCTCTCTGACGCTGCAAACCACTTTTCAGCTAAGCTTGCTTCTAAATATGTTGGTCCTTGTATTATCCATCGTCGACTATCAAGATGGGTTTATGAGCTCAAGACTCCTGAAGGTAATCTGTTGCGTGGGACTTGGCACGCCAAAGACCTTAAACCCCATTATGACTACAATCGCGATCAACCACCTAACGAGGTGTAGTCTATTGTTAGGTCTGCTTTTGTTTTGTCGTATCTTTGATCTTCAAATGTAGCTATGATTTAAGGTTATTTTGTTGCGTTCGTTTTTTTTTAATCTGCGTTGTAGAAAGCTTCGTGGAAGTTTTCTTTTTGTCCTTTTGGGAGGTTGGTTGGGGACTTAAACGGTCGGTTACTTTTCCGTCTATTCCTTACTTGTAAGGTAGACTGAGCCATTCCATCTTGTCGTTCATTTAGGAGTGAGCCACCTTTGAGATCTCATCTCCGGTGTTCCGCTATCCGGTCACGGAGGATAGTGTTTCAGTGTGCAGTCGGTCCTGGGCTGCCCACTTTTATTAGACTAGTAGGGTGTAGGGTTATTTTTTTGTGTCATCACAGAGGATGGTTGCCTATGATCGCGGTGCATCCTACGGGGTCCCGCGCCTGGTACCCATTGCCTGTGCAGACTTCAAACTTTTTCGGCCTTTTTCCAATTTTGAAATTTCTGGTAGTTCACTTAATTCCACCCTACGATGACTGACTGACGTGACAACGGACAATCCTTCCTATCCTTCTTCCGTGTCATCCACTATCTTCTTTTCTAGAGCTCCTTAATCCCTTACCCCTTTTTCACCACCCTCACCTTTCATTTTCCTCTTCTTGGTGGACAGTTTCTCGGTGGGTGTTGTGTAGACTTGGGCCTGAATCGGTTCATCCACCGGCGCGGCGCGCTTTTACCATCCAGCTGCGACGGATGTTTCGATCTCCTTTTCTACATGACATTCATGTGGAGAGCTGTTTATCCCTTCACTCCTTTTCTCAACCTTCAATCTTTTAAGACCCTGTGTGATTCCCCTATTTCCTTTCGTCTTCCGACATTAACGTACTTTTTTTTTCGGCTACGTATACGCCTCTAAATTTGTTGACATTGGCTTGAATGTGCTGGATATCCGCAATAGTTCTTTTCGTGTATCTGGACAGTTTTAGAGGTTTCATTATCGTGCATGCATAGGTTCTACGTCGGTAAATTCGGGAAATTTACATATTTTTAAGTGAGGGAAGAGTTTGTTACGGTTCAAAAGTCATTTACAACTATTTAGCTAATTATTTGCCCTAATCTTGGTTAAAACTAACTTTTGCCATATCTTTCTTCAAGTTGAATTTTTCTTACAGCATTACTGAGCATTTAGATCTTCTGAAAATTACATTTCAATCTAAGTAAACCATATGATAAGAATTACAGGTCTGAGAGCCCCTGGTGTGTAGGCTTCACTTTATGCATATACTGATTATCTGAACCCCTTCCCAAAATTTGATTTTTGGTTATCAGTTTTTGGGAAACCATTTTGGCATTCGCCATTTTTGTGCTGTTAAAGTCAGGTGCTTCGAAAATTCGCGTCTTGGAGACGTAACTTTATTGGATTTTATTCGGGCACATCCTGTGTAGGAGATCGCTTTTAGTGTGATTTTTGATTCCGCGTTGGTTTGGAATAGACCCCGGGAATGCTATTTGCGGTGATCTCCTAGCCCAGACTTTGTTTGGGGATTTTGCTTTAGCAGCACATGGTCCACTTTGGCGAAGCTCAGCCGTAAACATCTAAAACTGGTATGTGGTTTTTCTAAGTTCATTCAGTTCGATTCTATGGTTTTTTGCCCTTTCAGCTTTTTCTTTCCCCGCTGAGAACATATCTACAGTACTGCCCTGTGGCTACGTACCTGCAGTACTCCCTTCGCTTGGCAACGTGCCAGCAGCCCCCTTTCTACTTGGTGGCGAATCGAGCATTGCTCCGCCAGTCGACGCCGCTAACGGTGGAACCTTCGAGCCGGTGATTGCCTGTCAAACCTTCTGCGACAGCTACTTGGTGGTCGCTTGTCTCTTGACCTCCTCATAACCCTTCGGCCCCTGCTTAAGACCACGACAGCTGGAAAGAAACCCATCGCAAAGGTCTGTCAGTTTATTGTTTCCGATTCGAGCTTCCGAATCTCCAGCCCCTCAATGGAGACAATTGCGTGACGGTGCTGCAATGTGCTCGATAAACTTATGATTGCTTTTAACGTGTATTCTTAATCAGTAAACTCACCTGTGGAATAGATTTGATTCTGCCATTATGAACAAAATTTAGCGCTAGCTCTTTTGATCGATATCTAACTATTTAGGTTATATGTACGGAGATGCCTCTGATTTCGGACTAAATTTTACCGGTGTTGTGCTTGTCTCCGATCTCGGACTAGTTTTTGATGGTATTGTGAGTTCGTTGTGAGGTCAAGTGCATGAGGGTATTCTTGCATTTTCAAATGTCACCTATTACACCGTTGAATAAATATCGCTATCTGCGCCTTGTCGTGTAAGAGAAATTATTGGTAATGCTCGCGTCACGACCGTTTTAATGCAAATTGTCTTGCAATATCGTGAATTCGCCCTTACGGAACCAAAACAAAATCTTGTAGGACCGTGATAGCGTCGGAATAAATTAATTAATAATTAAATAAAGGCTAAGCCTTGCATACTGGGTGTTCGGTTACATTCAACGTGCAATCTAAATTTTGCTTTCAATCTTAATAGTTGTGTCGAAGCCAAGATGCTTTCGAACTCTTTCTAAGTGTTTATTCAGTAGTGCATTTGGCCAAATTTAACGCCAATCTTGTATTCTATTTTAATACTACTAATTTGTAACAGATACATACCGTTTATATTTATTTAATTTGGGCTTGCTTGTCAACTACGCTTTGTGCCCCTATAAATGTAATTGGCAGTATTGTGGTGAGTTTAGCCTTATGTTTTGCTTGATAATAGTAACCTGTGATATGATCTCCCTATTGAGATTTTGTGTGGATTACTCCGTATTATTTGTTGTGTAAAATATTTGTGGAACCTCTTTACTAATTGCTTATTATACTGAATCGTTACCTAGGTCAGCGAATTTTATTTATGCCCCCTTGCCGTATCTCTTTTCAGGAAGTGTTTGGTAGGGCATCTTATCGTATACCTTTAGCTGCGATTAGCCAAGAGCTGGGTCACCTGCTACCTGGCGCCCGTATTTTTATTTTAGCTGAGCTTTGAGTCTCGTATATGACCCACGCCCTCCTCTGGCTGAGAAGATGGCCGCTCTTGCTTACCCCCCCCCCCCCTTTACCACCAGAGTAACGGTAATCACGGTAACAAGCTTGCTGTGGTGATATAACTTTTGATTGGAAAAAATGTTGCCTACACTTGCCACTTATTCTTCACAATTTGCTGATCACGATGGTGTAATTATTTTTATTTTATTTTAATTGTAAATAGGTTAAAATTTAAATAATTTGGAGACACAAATTCAACTGGCATCAAATAATTTATTTCAATTGTTTTTCTCCATCTTTCGTAACAACAATTGCCTATCTGGCTTCATAAATGGGGATACAAATCAGCTACTTGTAAACTAGATTTAAACTTATATTACAAAAACTGTACAGAATCTTAATTCTAAATTATTGTTTGTTCATGTTAGTATTTAATCTAAGTTACAGCGCTACTCACTATGTTTTATTTGGCTTGTCTGTTCACTTCTGTCATTTCACTGACTCATTTTTATAAACACAAATCTCGTTCATTTCCTGTAGTGTGAATTTCTTGCATTTTATAAAACTTTTCATCATTTTTCAAATATTACCATTCCATTTTCGATAGCCTTATTTGATCTAGTATTGTGCTCTCTTTGCACTGTATTGAACATTCTGTCCTTCATACCTCTATTTAAAAAGTTCATAGAACTGTACTTATTCAATTATACTGACATGTAAATTTATTTAACACGCATGTAAAAAAACCCTTTGGTGATAGATTTGTTGAATTTTGATTGGCTTTACTTTGCACCAACCTCTTAATTTATGCTAATTGATATTTCTGTGACTCCAATTTACAAATTGAGCTCTGCCTTATTGCCATTTATTCTGAAGTAATTCTATTTAACATCGGCAATGCTTTACCAATGTGATTATGAATTACATTTTCTAATGTAACTTCTTGCAGTTGCCTGCTTACCCCAGCTCTGTGCTTTTTTGACTTGCTTTATTTACCTAAGCTGCAAGCAGAGTTGAGTAACGGGCTAAATACCATCTCAATACATACATGTTCAAATTATTTGTGTCAAACTTATACATGCGCACCTAAGTTTTTAATAGATGCAAATTCAATTTTTAGTTTGTGCCAACGAAAGGTAGGGTGAAAGCAAACTGGGACGCCTCACAGGATCACAGGAGTGGAGCAACTACCCCCTTGGATTTCGGATTTCTACTAGGGCCGTTCAGAAACTTTTCTACCCTATCAATAAAATCCGTGGCGCCTACCTCTTTTTGATTTTGACTACAATCAACTCTATTGTGACAGCATCGCGCTCTATATTACATCGTCTTGATACGAACCACCCCTCTTACTGAGCTTTACTCGGTTAACTCTTTGTTACAAGACAGTTGAGACGTAATTAGGACGAGCTTTGCCTTTCTATGTATTAAAGTGTCTTAACAATTAATTGAGATAATCCCCCTTTAAGTGACAATTGTTTCGGCAGTCACCTACTGTTGTAAATGCCCATTTTATCTGTAGCAAACTGTGTTCATGTCCTAAAGTTGAATTTAACCTGTAACAGCTTGAAATCTTTATAGGAGTTAGTTCATACCATAGGAGCAGCCCTTTGTCAAAAATTGCCCAAATAATACATGTTAGGTAGACGACAACACAACACTCATGATGTAATATTGAAAGAGAGAGAGAGAGAGAATACAAGAAGGTTAAATTATAGCGGATGAAATGGAATAGGGGTGTTTGCAAAGTTTAGAGATATGGCTTTCACAAGTACATGTTAGGAATCAATATATTTGGTGACCGGTTTCAAAACCGAACATAGCAAGTTCTTAATTTTTAGTAAACAAATGATGTGTCTAACGTAATTGATGTATAAGGGCTTTCAGCCTCTCCCATCCCTTGTAATTTAAAGCTCTGATTTAGGCAACTTTCTTTTTTAAATTAAACTTTTCTAGTAGCCTTGTGACATAGGTACCATGCTTTTGCTCTGTTCGGTTTTGAAGCCGGTCACTCGGTATGCATCTGCTAGATAAACGACATTTGTGGCTCTATCGTGTGCAATTTACACCGATACAGTATAGTACGGTACAGTACTTACAGCCTGACGGAGAAAGGCTTATATACTAATACAGGGTGTAAACGGGAATTCAGTATATAGGAAAAAGACAATGTTAAAAATTACGAAGCATCGACTGTAGTTCTGACCCGAATAAAACATGAGTGTTTTGATAGCCTGACAGTTCAAATATTTTGTTTGTTTTGACGTGTAGCCGAATTTATCTTTAAAATATTAGTTTTGAGCAAATCTGGTTTTGCTTTATTTCAAATGTATTTTATGTAACAAAGCTTAATTAACCGTTGGCATGGTAAAACAAACAATGTTGCTACGTTATATGACCACAAATGTAGTCGATTCTTTGTAATTTTTAACATTGCCTTTCTCGTATGTACGACATTCCCATGTATACCCTGTATAAGAATTTGACCACTTTTAGTGTAGGAACTGTCTTACAAGTAGGTTTTGGAACTCCTCTGACATTTCAAATAAATGCTATCAAGAAATGTTTTGTTTTAAAATTACAATTGTCAATTAAAGTCGCTTTTACCCATATACGTAATATGTACTCCTATATTGCTAGTAGGGTCTGGGAATGGGCGAAAACATTATGGCGCTGACATATAGTACGCCCTTCTCTTTCTGAGTTCTACGCGTCTCGTGCGCATGCCAGAGAATTCGAACTGCACAGCTTCGTTCTCGTGTTCACGGACGACGCTTGCTCAGAATGCAGCAAGTTCGTGGAAAGAGATGGTTTTCTGTCTCACTTACGTTCTCCACTTACAGACGCTAGCAGTATAGGAGTAATACATATAGTATGCTTTTACCAAAAATTGATTTAAAATCTGTTCGGAAACTGAGCAAGAGCATCAACTTTGCTGGATGAAGGGTACTCGATGTGTTATGTTGCTAATGTGATAGGAAGAAATCATTCTAGCATAAATCGCATTGTTAGACGACTTTTAAAGACCAAGGTAAGGACGAAAGCTATGTACCCAGTGTTGA